>JAOYNN010166802.1:0-11070 GCA_025770095.1 Goniobranchus kuniei
ATTTCACTGTTAATAAGGTCTCCATTTTCTTTTCTAATTTTTGTAATTGTATTATTCTTAGCTCTAGTTTTTTCTAAGGATAAAAAGAATTTATTACATTTTTCTCCTTCCTCAATCCATTTAATTGCTGCCCTTATTTGCGCTCCTCTTGTTTCTTCAATCTTCTTGATTTCTATTTCTTTTCTCATCTTCAGAATTTGATCAAGGATTTCTGTGTTACTTTGCTGCTGTGCTAATTTTTCTTCTAACTGGTGTAGTTTATACCATGATTTATATGATCTTTTTTCATAAATTGCTTATATCCGCTGTATTCTTTCAGTCAGCAATAAGACGATGTTATAGAATACAAATAATATCGGAAATATCTGCTGTCTGGTAGTAATATGATAGTCTTATAGAATACAAATAATATCGCAAATATCTGCTTTTTGGTAGTAATATGACAGTCTTCAGAAACACACATGATATTCCAAATGCCAGCTTTCAGTCAGTAATATGACGGTCTTAAAGAAAACAAATACTATCGCAAATGCCTACTTTCTGTCAATAATATGACGGTCTTATAGAACACAAATAATATCGCAAATGCCTGCTGTCAGTCAGTAATCTGACGTCTTATAGAACACAAATGGTATTGCAGAGGCCTGCTTTCTGGTGGTAATATGACGGTCTGATGGAACACAAATGATATCGCAAATGTCTGCTTTCTGGTAGTAATATAACAGTCTTATAGAACACAAATGATTTGCAAATGCCTGCTTTCTGTTAGTAATATGACGGTCTTATAGAACACAAATAATATCGGAAATGCTTGCTTTCAGTCAGAAAGATGACGGTCTTATAAAACAAAAATAATATCACAAATGCCTGCTCTCTGTCAGCAATATGACGGCCTCATAGAACACAAATAATATCGCAATGCCAGATTTCTGTTAGTAATATGACAGTGTTATAGAACACAAATAATATCGTAAATGCCTGCTTTCTGTTAGTAATGTGACGGTCTTATAGAACACACATAATATTGCAAATGCCTGCTTTCAGTCAGTAATATGACGGTCTTATAGAACACAAATAATATCGATAATGCTTGCTCTCTGGTAGTAATATGACGGTCTTATAGAACACAAATAATTTCGCAAATGCCTGCTTTCAGTCAGTAATATGACGGTCTTATAGAACACAAATAATATCGCAAATGCCTGCTTTCAGTCAGTAATATGACGGTCTTATAAAACACAAATAATATCGCAAATGCCTGCTTTCAGTCACTAATATGACGGTCTTATAGAACACAAATAATATCGCAAATGCCTGCTTTCAGTCAGTAATATGACGGTCTTATTGAACACAAATTATAATATCGCAAATGCCTGATTTCTGTTAGTAATATGACGGTCTAATAGAACACAAATAATACCGCAAATCCCTGCTTTCTGTTAGTAATATGACGGTCTTTTAGAAAACAAATAATATCGCAAATCCCTGCTTTCTGTTAGTAATATGACGGTCTTATAGAGCACAAATAATATTGCGAATGCCTGCTTTCTGTTAGTAATATGACGGTCCTAGAGATCACAAATAATATTGCAAATTGCTGCTTTCTGTTAGAAATATGACTGACTTATAGAACACAAATAATATCGCAATTCCATGCTTTCTGTCAGTAATATGACGGTCTTATAGAACACGAATAATATTTCAAATCCCTGCTTTCTGTCAGTAATATGACGGTCTTATAGTACACAAATAATATCGCAAATCCCTACTGTCTGTTAGTAATATCACGGTGTTCTGCAACACTAATAATATCGAAAATCCTTCCTTTCAGTTAGTACTATGACGGTCTTTTAAAGCACAAATATTGTTGCAAATGCCTGCTTTCTGGTAGTAAAATGACGGCCTTATAGAACACAAATAATATCGCAAATGCCTCCTTTCTGTCAGCAATATGAAGGTCTTATAGAAGAATAATAATGTCGCAAATGCCTGCTTTCTGTTAGTAATATGACGTTCTTATAGAACACGAATAATATCGCAAATGTGTGCTTTCTGGTAGTAATATGACGGTCTTATAGAATACAAATAATATCACAAATGCCTGCTTTCAGTCAATAATATGGCGGTCTTATAGAAAACAAATACTATCCCACATGGCAGCTTTCAGTCGGTAATATGACGGTCTTATAGAACACAAATGATATTGCAAATGATTGTTTTCTGGTAGTATTATGACTTCCGATAGAACACAAATGATATTGCAAATGCTTGCTTTCTGGTAGTAAAATGACGGTCTTATAGAACGCAAATAATATCCCAAATGCTTGCTTTCTGGTAGTAATATGACGGTCTTATAGAACACAAACAACATCGTAAATGCTTTCTGTCAGTCAGTATTATGACGGTCTTATAGAACACAAATGATATTGCAAATGCCTGCTTTCAGTAAGTAAAATGACTGTCTTATAGAACACAAATAATATCCCAAATGCCTGCTTTCAGTCAGTAATATGACGTTCCTATAGAATACAAATAACATCGTAAATGCCTTCTTTCGGTCGGTTATAAGACGGTCTTATCGACGACAAATGATATTGCAAATGTCTGCTTTCTGGTAGTAATATGACGGTCTTAAGGAACACAAATGATATTGCAAATGATTGTTTTCTGGCAGTAATATGACGGTCCTATAGAACGGAAATGATATCACTAAAGCATGCTTTCAGTCAACAGTATGACGGTCTTATAGAACACAAATAATATCCGAAAATCCTGCGTTCAGTCAGCAATATAACGATCTGATAAAACGAAAATGATACTGCTAATGGCTGCGTTCTTGTAGTAATTTGAGGGTCTTATAGGACACAAATGATGTTGTAGATGCTTGCTTTCTGGTAGTAATATGACGGTCTTATAGAAAACAAATAATATCCCAAATGGCTGCTTTCAATCAGTAATATGACCGTCTTGTAGAACACAAATAACATCGTAAATGCCTTCTTTCAGTCAGTAATATGACGGTCTTGTAGGACACAAATGATAGATAGGGCAAATACCTGTTTTCTGGTAGTAATATGACGGTCTGATAGAACACAAATGATATTGCAAATGTTTGCTTTCTGGTAGTAATATGACGGACTTAAAGAACGCAAATAATATCCCAAATGCTTGCTTTCTGGTAGTAAAATGACGGTCTTATAGAACACAAATAATATCCCAAATGCCTGCTTTAAGTCAGTATATGACGGTCTTATAGAACACAGATAATACTATAAATGCCTGATTTCAGTCAGTAATATGACGGTCTTATAGGACACAAATAATATCGCAAATGCCTGCTTTCAGTCAGCGATTCGACGGTCTTACAGAACACAAATAATATCCCCAATGCCTGCTTGCAATGAGTAATATGACGGTCTTATAGAACGCTAATAATATCGCAAAAGCCTGCTTTCAGTGAGTAATATGACGGTCTTATAAAACACATATAATATCCCAAATGCCTGCCTTCAGTCAATAATATGACGGTCTTATAGAACACAAATAACATCAAAAATGCATGCTTTCAGTCAGTAATATGACGGTCTTATAGAACACACATAGTAATTGCAAATGCCTGCTTTCTGGTAGTAATATGACGGTCTTATAGAACGAAAATAATATCGCTAATGATTCCTTTCAGTCAGCAATATGACGGTCTGATAGAACACAAATAATATCGCAAATGCCTCCTTTCAGTCAGTAATATGACGGTCTAATAGAACACAAATGATATTGCAAATGCCTGCTTTCTGATAGTAATCTGACGGTCTTATAGAATACAAAAAATATCGAATATGCCTGCTTTCAGTCATTCATATGTCGGTCTTAAAGAACACAAATAATATTCCAAATGCCTGCTTTCTATCAGCAATATGACGGAGTTATGAAACAAAAATAATGTTGCAAATGCATGCTTTTAATCAGCAATATGACGGAATTATAGAACACAAATAGTATCCTAAACGGCTGTTTGCAGTAAGTAATATGACCGTCTTATAGAACACAAACATTATTGCAAATCTCTGCTTTCTGATAGTAATATGACAGTCTTACAGATCACAAATGGTATTGCAAATGCTTGCTTTCTGGTAGTAATATGGCGGTCCTATAGAACACAAATGATATCGCCAATAGCTGCTTTCAGTCAGTAATATGACGGTCTTATAGAACACAAATAATTTCCGGAATGCCTACTTTCAGTCAGTAACATGACGGTCTTATAGAACGCAAATGATATTGCAAATGCCTTCTTTCTGGTAGTAATTGTTACGGTGTTATAGAACACAAATGATATTGCAGATGCTTGCTTTTTGACAGTAATATGACGGTCTGATAGAACAGAAATAATGTAGGAAATGCCTGCTTTCAGTCAGTAATATGACTGTCTTCTAGAACACAAAGAATATCACAATACCTGCCTCCAGTCAGTAATATGACTGTCTCATAGAACAAAAATAATATCGCAAATGGCTTCATTCAGTCAATAATATGACGATCTTATACAACACAAATATTATCCCAAATCGCTGACTTCAGTCAGTAATATGACGGTCTTATAGAACACAAATGATATTGCAAATGCTTGCTTTCTGGTAGTAACATGACGGTCTTATAGAACGGCAATAATATTCCAAATCCCTACTTTCAGTCAGTAATATGACGGTCTTATAGAAGAGAAATAACATCATAAATTGCTTCTTTCAGTCAGTAATAAGACGGTCTTAAAGAGCACAAATAATATTGCAAATGCTTGCTTTCAGGTGGTAATATGACCGTCTTATAAAACACAAAAAATATCGCAAATTCCATCTTTCAGTCAATAATATGACAGTCTTAAAGAACACAGATAAGATCGCAAATTCCTGCTTTCAGTCAGGAATATGATGGCCTCATAGAACACACATGTTATTGCAAATGCCTGCCTACTGGTAGTAATATGATGGTCTTATAGGACACAAATGATATATCAAATGCATGCTTTCTGGTAGTAATATGACGGTCTTAAAGAACGCAAATAATAACACTAAAGCCTGCTTCTTTTCAGCAATATGACGGTCTTATGGAACACAAATGATATTGCAGATTCTCATTTTTTGGAAGTAATATGATGGTCTAATAGAACACAAATAATGTCGCAAATGCCTGCTTTCAGTCACTAATATCACGGTCTTATAGAACGAAAATAATATTCCAAGTGCCTGCTTTTGGTCATTAATATGACGGTCTTATAGGAAACAAATGATGTTGCAAATGCCGGTTTTCTGGTAGTAGTATGACGGTTTTATAGAACACATATGATATCGCAAATGCTTGCATTCTGGTGGTAATATGACTGTCTTATAGAACGAACATGATATCGGGAATGCCTGCTTTCAGTCTGAAATATGACGGTCTTATAAAACACAAAGAATATCCCAAATGCCTGATTTCAGTCAGTAATATGATGGTCTTAGAGGACACAAATGATATTGCAAATGCTTGCTGTCAATCAGTAATATGACGGTCTTATAGAACTCAAATAATATCCCAAATGCCTACTTTGAGTCAGTAATATGACGGTCTTATAGAAAACAAATAACATCGTAAATGCCTTCTTTCAGTCAGTAATATGACGGTCTTGTGGAACACAGATAATACTATAAATGCCTGCTTTCAGTCAGTAATATGACGGTCTTAGATAACACAAATAATATCGAAAATGCCTGCTTTCAGTCAGTGATACGACAGTCTTACAGAACACAAACAATATCCCAAATGCCTGCTCTCAGTGAGTAATATGACGGTCTTATAGAACACAGATAATATTGCTAATGCTTGCTTTTAGTCAATAATATGATACTCTTATAGAACACAAATAATATCGCAAATGCCTGCATTCAGTCAGTAATATTACGTTGTTATAAAACACAAAAAATGTTGCAAATGCCTGCTTTTAGTCAGTAATATGACGGAGTTATAGAACGCGAATAATATCCAAAATGTGTGTTCCCAGTAAGAAATATGACGGTCTCATAGAACACAGAAGATATTGCAAATGCTTGCTTTCTTGTAGTAATATGACGGTCTTATAGAACGCAAATAGTATCGCTAAAGCCTCCGTTCAATCAGCAATATGACGGTCTGATAGAACACAAACAATATCCCAAATCCCTGCTTTCAGTCAGTAATATGAAGGTCTTATAGAACACAAATAACATCCCAAATGCCTGCTTTCAGTCAGTAATATGATGGTCTTAAGGAACACGAATGATATTTCCAATGCTTTCTTTCTGGTAGTAATATGACGGTCTTATAGAAAACGCTAATAATATCGCAAAAGCCTGCTTTCAGTGAGTTTTATGACGGTCTTATAGAACACACATAATATCCCAAATGCCTGCCTTCAGTCAATAATATAAAGTTCTTATAGAACACAAATAACATCGCAAATGCCTGCTTTCAGTCAGTAATATGACAGTCTTATAGAACACACATGGTAATTGCAAATGCTTGCTTTCTAGTAGTAATATGACGGTCTCATAGAACACAAATGATATTGCAAATGCTTGCTTTCTGGGAGCAATATGACGGTCTTATAGAACGCAAATAATATCGCTAATGACTCCTTTCAGTCAGCAATATGACGGTCTTATAGAACACAAATAATATCGCAAATGTCTCCTTTCAGTCAGTAATATGACGTTCTAATAGAACACAAATGGTATTGTAAATGCCTGCTTTCTGATAGTAATCTGACGGTCTTATAGAAGACAAATAATATTGAATATGCCTGCTTTCAGTCAGTCGTATGTCGGTCTTAAAAAATACAAATAATATCCCAAATGCCTGCTTTTAGTCAATAATATGACGTTCTTGAAGACCACAAATAATATCGCAAATGCCTGAGTTCAGTCCATAATACGACGGTCTTATAGAACACAAATAATACTTCAAATGCCTGCTTTCAGTCAGTAATATGACGGTCTTAAAGAACGAAAATAATATTCCAAGTGCCTGCTTTTGGTCATGACGGTCTTATAGGAAACAGATAATGTTACAAATGCCGGTTTTCTGGTAGTAGTATGACGGTTTTATAGAACACATATGATATCGCAAATGCTTGCATTCTGGTGGTAATATGACTGTCTTATAGAACGAACATGATATCGGGAATGCCTGCTTTCAGTCTAAAATATGACGGTCTTATAAAACACAAAGAATATCCCAAATGCCTGCCTCCAGTCAGTAATATGACGGTCTTATAGAACACACATAATCACGCTAATGGCTGCTTTCAATCAATAATATGACAATCTTATAGAACACATATAATATCCCAAATGCCTGATTTCAGTCAGTAATATGACGGTCTTAGAGCACACAAATGATATTGCAAATGCTCGCATTCTGGTAGTAATATGACTGTCTTATAGACCACAAATGATATCGCAAATGGCTGCTGTCAGTAAGTAATATGCCGGTCTTATAGAACACAAAGAATATCCCAAATGGCTGCTTTCACTCAGTAATACGACAGTGTTATAGAACATAAATAATATCCCAAATGCCTCATTTCAGTCAGTAATATGACGGTCTGTTAGAACACAAAAAATATTGGAAATGCTTGCTTTCTGGTAGTAATTTTGACGGTCTTATAGAACACAAATTATATTACAGATGCTTGCTTTTTGGTAGTAATATGACGGTCTTATAGAAAACAAATAATGTCGCAAATGCCTACTTTCAGTCAGTAATATAAACGGTCTTATAGAACATAAAAATGCCTGCTGTCAGTCAGTAATATGACGGTCTTATAGAAGACAAATAACATGGTAAATGCCGTTTGTCAGTCAGTAATATGGCGGTCTTATAGAAGACAAATAACATGGTAAATGCCTTCTTTCAGTCAGTAATATGACGGTCTTATAGAACAACAATGATATTGCAAATGTCTGCTTTCTGGTAGTAATATGACGGTCTTATAGAACACAAATGATATTGCAAATGCTTGCTTTCTGCTGGCAATATGACGGTTTTATAGAAAGGAAATAATATCGCTAAAGCCTGCCTTCGGTAAGCAATATGACGGTCTTGCAGAACAATAATAATATCCCAAATACCTGCTTTCAGTCAGTAATATGATGGTCTGATAGAACAAAAATAATATCCCAAATGCCTGATTTCAGTCAGGAATATGACGGTCTTAGATCACACAAATGATATTGCAAATGCTTGCATTCTGGTAGTAATATGACGGTCTTATAGAACGCAAATGATATCGCAAATGCCTGTTTTCAGTCTGAAATATGATGGTCTTATAGAACACTAAGAGTATCCCAAATGCCTCCCTCTAGTCAGTAATATGACGGTCTTAAAGAACACAAATAACAACGCAAATGCCTGCTTTCAGTCAGTAATATGACGGTCTTATAGAACACATATGATGTTGCAAATGCCTGTTCTCTGGTAGTAATATGGGGGTCTTATAGAACACAAATGATATTCCAAATGCTTGCTTTCTGGTAATAACATGACGGTCTTATAGAACGCAAATAATATCCCAAATGCCTCCTTTCAGTCAGTAATATGACGGTGTTATAGAACACAATTGATATTGCAAATGCATGCTTTCTGGTAGTAATATGACGGTCTTATAGAACAGAAACGATATTCCAAATGCTTGGTTTCTGGTAGTAATATGACGGTATTAAAGAATACAAATAACAAAGCAAATGCCTGCATTCAGTCAGTAATATGACGGTCTTATAGAACACATATGATGTTGCAAATGCCTGCTTTCTGATAGTAATATGGTGGTCTTATAGAACACAGAAGATATTGCAAATGTTTGCTTTCTGGTAGTAATATGATGGTCTTATAGAACGGAAATAATATCGCTAAAGCCTCCTGCCACTCAGCAATATGACGGTCTTACAGAACACAAATAACTTCCCAAATGCCTGCTTTAGTCAGTAACATGACGGTCTTATAGAACACAAATAACATCGCAAATGCCTGCTTTCAGTCAGTAACATGACTGTCTTATAGAACACACATGGTAATTGCAAATGCCTGCTTTCTGGTAGTAATATGACTGTCTTATAGAACACAAATGATATTGCGTATGCTTGCTTTCTGGTAACAATATGACGGTCTTATAGAACGCAAATAATATCTCTAAAGACTCCTTTCAGTCAGCAATATGACGGTCTTATAAGAACACAAATAATATCGCAAATGTCTCCTTTCAGTCAGTAATATGACCGTCTACTAGATAACAAATGCTATTGCAAATGCATGCTTTCTGATAGTAATCTGACGGTCTTAAAGAACACAAATAATATCGATTATGCCTGCTGTCAGTCAGTAATATGTCGGTCTTGTAGAACACAAATAATATCCCAAATGCTGCTTGCTATCAATAATATGACGTTCTTATAGAACACAAATAATATCGCAAACGCCTTCTTTCAGTCAGTAATATGACGGAGTGATAGAACACAAATGCTTGCTTTCTGGTAGTAATATAACGATTTTATAAAACGCAAATAATATCCCAAATATCTGCTTTCAGTCTAATATGGCGGTCTTATAGAAGACAAATAACATCGTAAATGCCTTCTTTCAGTCAGTAATATGACGGTCTTATACAATACAAGTAATATCCGAAATGACTGTTTGCAGTCAGTAATATGACGGTCTTATCGAACACAAACATTATTGCAAATGCCTGTTTCAGTCTGTAACATGACGGTCTTATAGAACACAAATGATATTGCAAATCCCTGCATTCTGATAGTAATATGACGGTCTGATAGATCACAAATGGTATTGCAAATGCTTGCTTTCTGGTAGTAATATGACGGTCTTATAGAACACAGATGATATCGCATTTGGCTGCTTTCAGTCAGTAATATGACGGTCTTATAGAACACAAATGATATTACAAATGGCTGCTTTCAGTCAGTAATATGACGGTGTTAGAGAACATAAATAATATCCCAAATGCCTGCTTTCAGTCAGTAATATGACGGTCTTATAGAAGACAAATAACATGGTAAATGCCTTCTTTCAGTCAGTAATATGACGGTTTTATAGAACGCGCATGATATTGCAAATGCCTGTTTTTTGGTAGTAATATGGCGATCTTATAGAACACAGAAGATATTGCAAATGCTTGCTTTCTGGTAGTAATATGACGGTATTATAGACCGCAAATAATATCGCTAAAGCCTCCTTTCAGCCAGCAATGTGATGGTCTGAGAGACCACAAATAATATCCCAAATGCCTGCTATCAGTCAATAATATGTCGGTCTTAAAGAACACAAATAATATCCCAAATGCCTGCTTTTAGTCAAGCATATGACGTTCTTATAAAACACAAATAATACCCAAATGCCTGTTTTCACTCCGTAATATGACGGAGTTATAGAACCCAAATAATATCCCAAATGCCTCCTTTCAGTCAGTAATATGACTGTGTTCTAGAACACGAATGATTTTTCAAATGCCTTTTTTCTGGTATTACTATGACGGTCTTATACATCACAAAAAATATTGAAAGTGCCTGCTTTCTGGTAGTAATATGACGGTCTTCTAGAACACAAATAATATCTCACATAACTGCTTTCTGGTAGTAATATGAAGGCCTTATAGAACACAAATAATATGGCAAATGACTGTTTTCAGGCAGTAATATGACGGTCTTCTAGAACACAAATAATACCTGAAATGCCTCCTTTCTGGTAGTAATATGACTGTCTTATAGAACACACATAATATCGCAAATTCCTGTTTTCTGGTAGTAATATGAAGGTCTTATAGAACACAAATAATATTGCAAATGCCTGCTTTAAGTCAGTAATATGACGGTCTTATAGAAGACGAATCATAATCCAAATGCCTTCTTTCTCGTAGTAATATGACTGTCTTATAGAACACAAATAATATTGCAAATGCCTGCTTCCTGGTAGTAATATGACGGTCTTATAGAACACAAATAATATCGCAAATGCCTGCTTTCAGTTAGTAATATGACGGTCTTATAG
>JAOYNN010167024.1:0-11068 GCA_025770095.1 Goniobranchus kuniei
CTCTCTCTCTCTCTCTCTCTCTCTCTCTCTCTCTCTCTCTCTCTCTCTCTCTCTCTCTCTCTCTCTCTCCCAAAACAAAAGCAATCGTATCTTCCTTTTACAGGTAGTTCCATCAATATGCAGGACTCTTAAGTTTTCTCTTTACTTCAATCTTGTCAATGTCATTTGAAATCTACATTCTTTAAATTAAGAGCATTTCATGTATCAGTCTCCTGATAAACAACAAAATTTGTTAGTAAAAAACAATCTATCTGCATTTCATCCTCTCACTTATAACCATCACAATATTCACCAAGAGATATTTCGCAAACTATGAACTAATCAACCTCGCAATTATTAAGCTGAGGGAAATCTTCACTACAGTACAGTAGGGTCCGCTTAAGATAAACTCAGTCGGACAAACCAAGGAGTTTATCTTAAGCCACCAAGAAGTTTATCTTAAGCGACCAAGGAGTTTATCTTAAGCGACCAAGGAGTTTATCTTAAGCAAGGTTTATCTTGAACATTTCCAAGGAAAACAATCCATTAAGTGTCTAGTATATATAGGAGAAAAATGCTACCGAATATATGGCAACATGATTTTTTTTTTCAGCCTGTTTACACTCCACTGTACTTCAAGAAAAACATGAAAATTATTATGCATCAAAGTGAAACATTTTTAAGGTATTTCAGTTGTGAACAATCGATGAAAACAGGGAGCAAAAGTAAAACCATAAATAATTATACAGTAATGCACAAAAGTAACGCAACACTCATTTAATAGACTCTTGCTTCCAAATTTTCATACCTTTTCAGTTTTAAGTTGGTTCTCATTAATCTATATGTATGATAAATTTCGAACATTTTGACACCTTAATCAGTAAAATACTCCCAAATCCCACAACATTCATAAATTAGCGGTAAGAAATTGCATTTTGCAAAAGGGAATTAAGAGAAAAAATACTACTGTTTTAGGCAAAGGAAATTGATATGCACACTGGTGCAGTGTGTAATGATGCATGACACATGATTTTATACTTTTAATTTCAGAGTATTTTTCTTTAGATCTGCAAAGTAGATTTTCTTACAACGATTTTTTCTTAATCCACAGGAAGTCAATGCATCGACTTAGAACCTCCATTCAGGTGTCAGAATGTGTGCAATGTGGTGTAGTTACCACTAGGCCTGTTCATAATCGATCATACTAATCGAATAGTTCGATTATCACATGGACGTGCGTTAATCGAATAGTCTAAGCATTAATCGATAGTCGCAACCTCCTCGAGCAAAGCAGTCCTGACTCCTTCAATCGTCACCTCGGCTTAATCGACCATTCTATTCAATTAACGCCAAGCCTAGTCATGATAACCAGGTTGAAACGGAAGAACCTGTGTTCTCTGCCTCGGACGAGTCTACGTGTCAAAGACTGAACACTACTCAAACAGGATACCTCAATCTGGGAGGGAGGTGGGGGATGTACTGCATTACTATTTAATGCTAAGGGGTTTCAGGCTTAAGATCACTTGCTTGACAGGGAAGACAGTCGTTCTGTTTCAAGTCAGCTGTTACATGGCTCCATGTACGCCTAGAGCTATGCAATGGCAGGCAAGGGTTTGCTGCAGTTTCGTTCGTGCACCGTGAGGTCTGCTACATTTAAAAACTGGTCTAGAAACCTAGCTCTTCTGCAAAAAGGCCATCTTTGATATTAGTCTAACAAGGATATATTATGATAGAAGGTTTTGGTTTTTGTCATATCAGTCAGCTTTCTATTGTATTATATTTTAGAGTTCTTTATGAGAGTAAAAAAAATGTACAATATGTTATGTATTCCAATTATTGTACGGGAATGTGGGAAGTGAAAATGCAAAAGATATTATTATTATTATTATTATTATTATTATTATTATTATTATTATTATTATGTGGTCAACAATAGACTAGGATATTGATCAATTAATTAATCGATTAGTTGAGGTGAAAATTGATTAGTAATCGATTGCTAAATCTTTTGATTATGCACAGCCCTAGTTACCACAAGTATTTTTGTCTTTGAATTAATGTTCTAAAATATTATTATGCAAGTGATTGTTCAATTACATTTGCTCATGATTGTATAAAAATAGTTGTTATGATGCAATCTCTTTCTCTCTGTGGTGACCAACAATGACTTGGTATTGATTTCATTGTATAATATACTATATTTTATTTTACGAATGGTGTCTTTATGTTCTATATACCTGGTAAAACACCTCAAACAAACTCATGCAGCTATACTGAGGCAATCTTGAAAAAGTGGCAGTTAGTATAATCATGTTGTGAAGCGACACCCCAAGTCAAACACTACACTCGGGTCTAATTGGAAACACTTCCTCTCTCAGCTTATTCAGCATTTGACTGTAAGTGTTGTAATGAAGGTAGACCCTTGACATTCTGTCAGACTGATAAATGCCAAACTAATTTTTTTTATGTTTTTAGGTTAATACAACTTTTGAATATTACACATTGATTCTTTCATTTTGCTATAATGATTTTTAATGGATTTCATTATTAAATGAAGGATTTACTACAAATAACCAAATATGCCTAACCAAAAACACTGAGTTAAAAAAAAAAAGTTTTTCTTGCATAGCTCAAGATAAGTAAAAATGAGTTAGGCATTTATCAAATGAGCTTGACAATCTCACTATAAGCACTGAAAAAGTTCTGCTTGACTTTCAATGACATTTTTCCCATTTGCTTGAAAAAAAAACAAATTACAGTTTTAATCTCATCTTTTGATCAATTTTGTATAGCGGCCGACATCCTGGTTGTGATGTACCATAGTAAGGATGTTGAACGACTCAAACTTTTTAAACAGAATTAGAAATGACTTAATACACCTATCTGAAAATAATGCTATTTTCCTATAATTCATCAAAGCACTTGTGCTTTAGTTGTATGTGTTCACATAGGGAATCAAGTACAGCCTACTTCATTTTCAATTTAAATACATGAAAGTGAGCAAAACTAGGCATTCTAAACATTGTATCATTCCATAAGGGACATTTGTATGCATCTTACTGATTTTTATCAATTGAACCGTAAAATCACTAGAACTTAGTAGATCTGTGATGGAGTACAACTGTTGTATTCCTTCGTACACATTTGGTAATCTAACAGAATCAGAAATTTTGCTGAGCTACTGAAACTCTGGAGATGAAAATTTGGCCAATTTACTCTCAAATCTGGGACATCCCTCAGAAAATTTTCATCAAAGTAAAAGTTTCCTTACTATAGACTGTTCTTTTGCAGCATTTACTTGTACATGGAAAGTACTGGAGTAAAAATTGAATTCAAATGTGTGAGGGAAAATAGGCAATCCCTAGCTTTATTTTTTCATGAAGGAAATGTTTGAGCGTTATAATTTTTTAGATCTTTAACATTTTCATATCTTGAATAGTAATATTAAAATGTAACAAGATATTTTAAAATATGGACTCACCATTGTTAAAGAGATGCACAGCATAATGAAAAGTTAATTTTGGATCTATCATAAAAGATGTTCTGGAAATAGGATAATAAAAAATTTTTATATCAATATATTCTTTTGTTCTGCACACAACACAATGGCATATTTAAATACAAGTCTCTGTTATTCCAACCATCACAACTGATAAATGGATAAAGCAGAATTTTATTCCCTCCACTTTGGTATGTCATTGAAGGTAATCTTATTTTTTTCAGTCAACTATGAACAGTTTTTAATTTTGAATTTAAGAGTAAATCTCCCTTGAAAATAAAGAGTTTCAGTGATAAATTATGATGGGGTACTTAAAATATCAACGGAAGAATCAAAAACCAGTTCAATGGCTAGCGGTAGAGCGTCCGTCTTGGAATCAGGAGGTTGCGGGTTCTATTCAAGGTCGAGTCATACCTAAGGCTTCAAAATTAACACTTTAGTTACTGCCTCGTTTGGCGCTCAGCATTAAGAGGACAGTTCTAAAACTGGTCCGCCCGGTGTCACTGGGTGAGTCATTCAAGTTAAGTTATGCCTTTTGGCTCATGTGTGGCAGCACAAAAACATGCCAAAATAGCACCTTCGGTCATGTAACCTACAGTGTTGAAAACTGACGTTAAACCAACAGAATGACTAATGAATTCATTAAATAATTGTGTAGATCACATTTACATCATTTATATTGTGAGATGGAATCAAATATTTTAATTACTTCACAATAAAAATGCAAGATAAAGTTTCTTGTAATTAATTTAAAAATATGAAAATGAGAAAAGAAAAATAGTTTCAATCATGATCAGCAGCAGAAATATATATACTTAATGGGACAGGAATACAAAATGGATGTAACTAGAATGGAATATAAATCTATCATAACATGATTCAAGAAACAAGTGATGAAGCAGCTAAAATAACATCTCAGGGTTTAAACAAAATTTGAGAATGGCATATAATTCATCAATATGATATAAATATATCAATCAAAAGTCAAAGTTTCAACAAGCTATTGTGTCTTTCTTTCAAGACTGTTATGAGTATACAAACTAAGCAAAAATAGCAAGCAGACAAGAATTGAGGAAAAGCAAATTTTTACAACTTGACCCCCCACCCCCTCCCTGTATTTCCCCTGACACTTGTTTTTTCCATAACGACAAAGTAACGTCACTCATTTGGGTGAATTCAAAAGAACCATATCTGACATACAAGAATGCAAATCAATATTTAGACTCTAAACACCATACCACAATGACATTAAAATTTGTAGGCAAAAGTGTCTCTTTTGTCCAGCTAAAAAGCATATCTCCAGCATAGGTTCCATTATTGTATGAATAAAGAAATATTTAAAGGTTGTACACACAACTCTCAAATATTTGAATATTGTACATAAAACTCTCATACAGCAAAATATTACTACAGGGCATCATTATGCATCAGAATCACCTACTCAGACAAGTATATCCATAAAAGTAATCTTGCCATAAGGCATTCTTTGACTTACCAAATGATAATCAGATAATATTATCAGTTTCAACAAATTGGAAGGCAAAACATATCCAAACCATGTGAATTTTACATCCCAAAGCAAGTAAGTAGGAAAGAAACTTTCTGTTAAGTTATCAAGCATAAAGTAGACATATATCACAGAAATTTTCTTCCATGTTGGAATGACCCTCCAAGCTTTTGCCCTTTCTCATTAAATGTGGCGACAAGGAAATTGGACTTTGGTTCTGTTTCAGGTCATGAATGAAATCAATGAAATGGTTGAACCCAATTCAGAAAACTGTATTCTTGGGGTACATCTAAACTTTTAACTCTCATTACAATTTCACTCTGGATTTCTGATCCAAATTCCTTTATTCTAGTTCTAAAATGATATATAGGATAGAACAAATGCTATTTCTTCAAAATTACTACTAAGACACTTTTACCTTGGATCCCAGCTTTGTTATTAAGCAATGAAGTGGGGCTTCCGCAGCCAGCAAAGTGTGATGTGCCAACTGTCTCCATTTGTTCAATTCAGGCCTGTTTGCCTTCGTAAGAAACTGACTTGGGTGAAGGCTTTACTATAATTTAAACATCCTCCAATGGGATTGCAAGTTATTTTAATCCTTTACTCTGGATCATGGCTTTGTTATTGAGAGTTGAAGTGGGGCTTCCACAGCCAGCAACACGTCGTCTCTAGGCCTACACGATCGCTTCATTAGGCTCAATCAACTGTTCGCCTTTGAGTGCGCCAGTTGGATACCGATAATCTTGTCATTCTGTGATGTATTTTATTCACTGCATTCTTTCATTATTATATCCTATTGCATTCTTTCATTATTATATTCCTGTGAAATGGTGGTTTTAGACCTGTGTGACCCCATTTCTCTGATGTCATCAGGTAAAATGACGAGCTCTACTAGGATCAATGAGGCAACAATTGAACTTGCAACAGAAAGAAATACATCTGCATCAAAGATTATTCCAATAGTAAAGGTGTTGATAAAGTTCACAGCACAGAATAGGTCAGCCTTGTCAAAAAAATTATAAATGTTGCTCAAGAGGTTTGACAGGATTGAGGATAAGACACATCTGAAGTTGACCACATCACTGGATCCAAGATTCAAGAAAACTGCATTTACCATTGCAGCATCAGCGACCAGGGCAGTTGAAAAACTGAAACATGTCACCAAGAACATTAGACTCACATATGAAGTGGAAACATTGGGAGCAGAGGAAGAAGAGTGCAGCCGTTCTGCATCAAAGAAACCAAGCTAGCTCCAGTCCAACTATGATATGATGCTGATATCATGAGATCTCAATGCAGGTGAGACAGTACAGTGAAATTCACCTAACAATGTTCTAATTTTACATCAGCACCTCTGATACACATAGGCAAAGGCGTGGGTGTTGAGGGTACCTGATGAAGGGGCATCAAAAAATATATAAAAAACACCAAAACAAAAAAACAAACAACAAAATCAACCCTAATCCATAATTAAAATGACACTGAAATGCCACGTGAAGGCCTGCCTTCTTCCCCACTCCTTCACCCCCTCTTTCCCTCTGCCTCAACCCTAACCCATCCCTATTCCATTTCCACTAGCGGAACTAATTTTTCTCAGATCTAGCATAGTTCAGCTAGTTGGCCGGACTGGAGTGGAAGTCTAAAGGTCTGACAATGGCCTGCAATCTGATTGCCCATCTAACAGGGCTATATACAAATTAGGCCTAGTTAACCCTGCTGATGCAAATGCCGTGAAATCTGGTACGTGGTCCTCCCACCTGAGCCGCGCACAGGTCACTAAAGCGGGACACCCTGCTCCTTCCTGTGAAAGGCGCAGGCCATCAAAATCAGACATTGACAATGACCGTTTTCGATGGAAAATTTCTAATTCAAGGAAACTGACCCAAAAGTTATATTTATAAACAACTTTAAGGTCACCAATGGGATTGCAAGTTATTTCAAGCTTCTATGCTGTTTCAAGCCATTGTTACTGATTGGCGAGGCGAAGCCTGTCACACTCCACATCACCTGTTGATCATACACAGATCACCTTGCCATGAATCCAAATCGTCTTTCTTTCTTTCAATGAACTTGACCTGCAGGTTATATTCATTACCAACTTTAGAGGTCATCAATGAGATTGCAAGTTATTTTAAGCTGCTTTGACGTTTCAAGCGTTTACTATCCATCGGCAAAGTAGGAGCCAGCCTCTCTCGCCATCTTGTGCTGTGCCTAACTGGGCCTCAGCTATGGTTCAGCAGTTTTCACTCGCCCTGACCTGTGACATATTCTCTCCATGTAGACAGTGGTTGTTTTAGCTCTTCTAAAACCTCAATTGTAGATACAAAGAAGTTGATACAAACAAAAATAAATATATTTTACACAGAGAGAATATATTACAGGCCTCAACTTCAAGGTGAACCCTGCATGCCTCCCCCCATTTTACAACTGACCTACATCATCAGTCCCCTTCACCCCTTGGCTTCACTTCCGGTAAAATGGCTGGGCCCTATGAGGGTTAAGTGCTCATCTGCCCAATCGTTGCCCATGGGTAGTGGTCATGCCTGCGGATCGTCAAAATTTCCAGCAGATCCAATACTAACTCAAAGCAACATAAATCTTTTAGATAGTCTAAATATTTGAGAGTAAAGATGTTCAAAGATATTTGAAAACATTTTAGTACCAGTATGTATAAAATGTTCGTGTTTGCCTAAAAGGCTAAGGTTTCTCTTGCCGTCACTCTTTCTTTTAATTCCTTCTTTTTGTTTTTCTTTCATCTAGCCTATCTATGCATTCTAGACAGAATGGTAAATCTTTTCTGCTGTCAAAAACCTAGGTGTTGCAAAGGGAGAGAACCATGACATGGAAAATGGGTGACCAAAAACACCTTTCATGCTGAGCCAATAGGAGCGCCTTTCTCGCTGCTCCCTCTTAAGTTGTTCTATGCCCTGGAAAATAAGGCAGAGAAAAAGTGAAAGACTGATTTAATATTTATACAACACAACTGCAGCTTAGTACTGGAAAAGAACAACCTATATCCCCTATGTAATTATGAATTGCATATCTCTACCCTATGTATGGCGGGCAAAAAAAAAATCCCTGAACTTTAACTCACATTATTTAAGAATTGACAAAATAGATCACAAAGAAATTTTCAACAAGCATACATCGGTTAGACAGAAGTAGATCTGGAAAATTTCATGAATGTAGGCAACATATTTTTAAAGTTATAAGGAAAACGTAAGGAGATTTCAAAATTGCCAATATCAAAATCTGCGCAGCAAAATCGTCAATTTACTTTTAGAGTTTCATTTAAACAGTTAAGCCCCCGCTTTGAGCTAAAATAGGTCTAGGTGTCTGAGTCTCTATTTCCAATCTAGCTCTAGATTTACAAATCTTTTCCACTGTACATGTAACTGCTTCCTTACATTCAGAAATTTGTATTTAAACCCTTACATTGTCACCTTCAACTTCCGTAGAAACTCGGTATCAGCTTGTATTGCCACAGTCGACTATAGTTGAAAACGCTACTGATCTAAAACACAGATCGAATGCAGAAAAATACAAAGCCAACGATTATCAGGAGTGGTTTCCCTTTCTTCGTAATGTACTTTTGTTTTTGCCTGAAGTTTGGCGGGCCTATATTTGACAGTTTTGTGAAGTTCTGGGCCATTTTTTGAACTACTGACAATGGTTAAACCATGGATTCAGATCACAACGATCTTATCAGTCATTATAAATCAGATTTTTGAAGATGATGTAAAGATAATGACAGATCATGGTCAAAACGTTGTGCTCAAGATGTTCTAGATCTACATCTAGATCGATGAGACTCCGACAATTACTATGAAAGTTTTGCGCTCAAAGGTTTAGATCTAGATGAAAATCAAGGGAGAAGGGACATGGCAATGAAATAACTGATTTAGGTCATGAATATTTGTCTGCATTTGTATATCCAGATGCATTATATTTTTTATCAATCCTTCATAAGTCTTTCCTGAAAATTTTGTACAGTTATCTTGTATGGTTCAGTAGATACAATTTTATTTCTTATCACAGTCACTTTCTTGAAGTCCTCTATAAATGGTGGTAAAGGGTCTGCATTAGGGTCTAAAATGGGTGGCAACGTAAGGGTTAAGCTGATCTGTAGTGAACAGCAACGAATAGTCTGTCTTTTCTTCAAACCCAATTAGGGTTATGGGCTGTTGATAGCTAAGGGTGGTTTGCCTCCACATTGTTCTGGTTTTCCTTTAAGATGCTGTACAAAAAGGAGTCCATGATGTTTATTCATGCTTCCCAGTATTGAACAGATTGTACATGATTAGATCTAACATTGATGAGTTTACGGGCAAAGATGGCTCAATGGTTAAGGCGTTGGCTTGGGACCAGGAGGTCCTGGGTTTGATTTCCACCTGTGACTACTTGTGTCTTTTCCTTAAGCAAGAAAATTTACCCTAATTGCTTCACTCGACTCAGGTATTAAATGAGTACCGAGCAAAAGGCTGGTATTTTTGCACAAACTGTACAGCACTTTATACATCACAGGGGGTATGCATGCTAGGTAACACTTGTACAGCGCTTTGAGCACACTTCATAAAAGCTCAATTTTTTTTTTTTTACCAAATACAATGGTATCTACAACCATTGTCACAGTCAAATCAACCCAAAAATGTCACCTGCTAAAAGCAGTCCACTCTATTGATAGCCAGTGTTCTATGACACCCCTATAGCTTTTCTATTTTCTCAATCTGTCCATAATATGACCCTTTAGAAAGTGGCCACAGCCAGCCATTTTTGTGAGAAAAAAAACATTTGACCTATTCATAATGGCCGCATTCATAGATGTTGCTACAAAAATTGTTTAATTCTTCTGTTCAATCTCCAATCTGTGACAAATATTCATCTCTCCACACGATTCAATCTCTCCACACCATCCAAGCTGTGCACAGGACACCTGAATTATTGCTTGGCTAGACAACCTATTGAAGTAAAAGAAAAGAGGAGGGGACTATTTTATTGCCAGGACCAGCCCAATCAACACAGTCTTTGTGACCAGTTGGGGTAGAGCTTTCGGTATGTTTAATCACATGCAGTAGCCAGTAATTAACTTATTCATTCCCACTGTGCCTAAACGCATGCTCTTTTTTCATGACTTTTCCCAGACTCCAAGAGCATTGACAGCATTTTTCAAAAGCATGTATTTAGATGCCAAAGACAAATGAGGGTAATCATCAATTTCTTTTCTTTATATTCTTACAATTTGAGCATTGTTATATAAGTATAATAAGTGTGTAAATCCAAAGTTCACGACGTTTAAATCAAAGTGGATTTGTATTTCACATAAAATAATAACTACTGACCGTTTCATCTGAGCAGACAGCTGAGATCTGCGTCCCAAACATGATGGCAGTAAATATGCCAAAAAGAAGGCCTTCAAAAATTAGGAATATCAGGAGAATGGTAGTTGCTGGAGGAGACATTCCAGAACAACCTGCGAAGTAAGGTGAAAATGGGGGAAAGCAAAGCTTGGTGATACAATCTAGATATAACTTTGCACCGAAACAGGTGATAATTATAATAATAATACATGCAAATTGTAACCAAAAAAAAAGTAACTTGCTCAAGCATCAATAGCCCCTAGACTAATCAATGAAAATAAATTAAATTTGGAGACAACTTGTACTAATAAAGCACCCATCTCAATATTTAATTTCAGTTCAATCCAGCAGCAGGATAAAAAATAATGATTATTTTTGTAAACCATGCACATTTTCAAAAATGGCTAAATAGCACAAAATAAAATTGAACCTCAGCGTGATCACTTTTAATTGAATTTTAACAAAAGGAAAAAATCAATGGGACAAGAAAATAGTGCAAAGGTGAACAGGAAATGAGGCATTAGTGAAATGTTAAAATGGCTTTTTAAAAAACCACCTCCAATTTGCTGCGATCACATATCTAAGACACTACAAAAATTACTTACTGACAAAAATAATACTTTACAAAAACAATGCTCATTTCCTTCACATTCAATTCAATTCAAAGTTGTAAGATGCAAGAGACATCAAATGTCCATCAATGCAAATGTTTTGCCTCCTGAGATT
>JAOYNN010167135.1:0-11067 GCA_025770095.1 Goniobranchus kuniei
AGAGAGAGAGCGGGTGGATGTGGTTGATGAATGTTATGTCAATACGCTATTTCTCATACTATTATTATATTATTGTAGTTGTGCTTTTCAACTTGTTGCTATGCTGTAATATGTAAGACAATGTGCCATTAACGGACAATAAACTTGAACTTGAACTTGAACTTGAACCCAAACATACACACACACACACACACACAAACACACACACACTGCGATACCATCGACAGACTAGACCTAAGCTTCCAAAAGTAAATCAGGATCACAGTGTAGAGACTAGCATAAAAATAGAGTACAGGTATACAGAACATGATTTGTTTATTATTTATTTGGGGTTTTAGGGCTCAGTTCGACTGCAAAGGTCATCACAGCGCCCATATACAGAACATGATGTTAAGTGTTTAACAGTATCATTAACAAGAATTAACTCGAATACTGAGGATGGACAGTGTCATACAGAACATGATGTTAAGTATTCAAACAGTATCATTGACAAGAATTATTTGGATTACTAAGAGTGGACAGTGTCATACAGAACATGATGTTAAGTGTTCAAACAGTATCATTGACAAGAATTAGCTGGAATACTGAGGATGGACAGTGTCATACAGAACATGATGTTACATGTTTAAACTGTATCATTGACAAGAATTAGCTGGAATACTGAGGATGGACAATGTCATACAGAACATGATGTTAAGTGTTTAAACAGTATCATTGACAAGAATTAGCTGGAATACTGAGGATGGACAGTGTCATACAGAACATGATGTTAAATGTTCAAACAGTATCATTGACAAGAATTAGCTGGAATACTGAGGATGGACAGCGTCATATAGAACATGATGTTAAATGTTCAAACAGTATCATTGACAAGAATTAGTTGGAATACTGAGGATGGACAGCGCCACACAGAACATGATGTTATATCTTCAAACAGTATCATTGACAAGAATTAGCTGGAATACTGAGGATGGACAGTGTCATACAGAACATGATGTTAAGGGTTTAAACAGTATCATTGACAAGAATTGGCTGGAATACTAAGGATGGACAGTATCTTATGACAATTTACATGTGTTTTAGGTCATTGAGTAGACACAGCGCACATGGGTAAAAACTATTGCTAAATCTGGCTGTGCTGGCACTGATGGCATTCCACCTCCTACCGGATAGTAGACGTTTAAAGAACTGATTGGCTGTGTGTTGATGATCATGAATGATGTTATGTGATTTACGAAAAGTACGTTTATGAAAAATATCTTCTAAGGAAGGGATGTCACAGCCTATGATACGGGAAGTGTCGCGCACAATTTTAGTCAATTTTGATTTCTCCTCTACCGAGGAACTATTAAACTAAACTGTGATAGAAAAAGTTAGGATGCTTTCAATGATAGCTGTATAGATAACTAATTTTCAAGATCTTTTGGAACCTCTTATTGGTGCGAGGATGACACTGAAAAATTCAATGATTTCAAACTAGTAATACCAAATACAAAAATTCTGACTGCATTACCCGAGAATTTTGTATACATCTAATGCCATATCCA
Source organism: Goniobranchus kuniei (assembly GCA_025770095.1). Taxonomy (NCBI): domain Eukaryota; kingdom Metazoa; phylum Mollusca; class Gastropoda; order Nudibranchia; family Chromodorididae; genus Goniobranchus; species Goniobranchus kuniei. The sequence goes on from JAOYNN010167135.1 coordinate 1,548, forward strand.
ACGTTGTTGATTTCACATTCATGTACGACGGCATGTGCTTGAAGGGTAATCATGACACCTCCTTTACTGTGATTCATGCGGCATTGATGAATGAGGCAGCCTTGGATTTGGCCAACATATGAGCTGAACAATGAAAAGAAAACGTTAAGATATGAAGGGAGCTATGATTCTGACAAGAATAAAGAAAACACCATAGTTTAAACAAACGATTTCAAAGAATGTGAATGTCAGATATTTTTCTCTCTGTAGCTTATCCTCTTTAGGATGCTGCATGTCTGACAGCTCATCTGTATGTAAGCTTCCCTGTACTGAGCCAATTTTCCTGTCTCTGTCACCCCTGTTCCCGAATATTTTTGATGTCTTGGTTCAATCTTCGACTTGGGCATCTTCTTTCTCTTTTTTGGGCATGTTACATCCAAAGGCGATCTTTTCAATGCCATTGTGTCTTTTAACGTGGCGAGAATACTTCATCTTCCTTGATCTGATTCAGTCTACAAGCTATTTTGTTGCACATACAGTTCTTTTTATATTAAGGTATTTGTTCGTTTAGTCACCCATGGAACTTTAAGTTAAGTATCTTCCTGTAGCACTTTAGTTCAAAGGATGTTATAGCTTCTTCAGTTGTTTCACTTACAATCCAATATAACTGAACTAAAAACATTGCCTGGAGTGAACAAGTTTAAATTCTTTCTTAATTATTAAAACACACTGTTTTAATTATATTAGCAGGCCCAGTTAAACCTGTGTGATTTTAAAGAGGGAGGAAAACTGTATAAAAGAGAAGTCAAAAACCAGTCTCACTTCATTAAAGAATCTTCAGAGACGTTGACTGGAACAGGCCGCGTACAGTTGCTATTTATAGATTTAATCTCTGCCTCTATACCCCTTGGGGAAGCCGAGTTATTGGATTGGTCCAAATGAAATTCCCGGAGGTGAGGCAACATGATGACAGACTCTTCACTTGTTGAAAAGCCATCATCAGAAGCAGTGTAGTTTAAGCTGTAAATGTCACTTGAATCAGTGGAGCTACTCATTTCATCACTGTTATTATCTGATAAAAACAATTTGAAAGAAAATGAATAAATACAGCAATATGAAATTTGCAAGGACTATAGAAACTAAAAATTGCTTTGTTTGTTGAGACATATAAGGAACATTAAAATTTGTCAAAAAAAACAACACAAAAACCCCCCCAAAAAAACAAAACTGCCAATATCATCATATTGTCAAGATAATTCTAAATGAAATGGTTTAATTCAAGGAAGAAAAAAAAATGTGCACAGTTTTGTCTTATTTGATTGTGCTATACGAATGTGCATTTGAAAATTGTTCTTGTCCGCTGATGAGAATAGTGGTGGAGAATACAAATGAACAAGTGAATAATTCTGTCTTATCCGAATTTGCATGATATTTGGTATATGAATGAGCATGTCAAAAAGTTTTGTGGTATAGGAAAGAGCATACTACTACAATATAAAAAAAATTTACATGTACATAATCTTGTTGTATTTGAATGCTCATACTAGACTATACTGTCCCCCAATGGCAGACCGACGTATCTAACAAAAACCAGTTTTCTATTTTGTTTTCATAAATTGATTACTAGAAATTGTATCCATCTGGTACAAACCAAAGTATATGGTTAAACTCAACTTACTATGATAAATCATCATTCCGACTATAAGTAAAATCAGTTTGCAACTTTAAAGAGGCTGATCATCAACAGCATTTTGCATTTATCTCAAAAACACAAAATGAGCAGATATGGCGGTCTGCATTCGGGGGCAGTATAGTAGTAATTGAATATACATGTGAAAAATTTTGTGGTCATCAGAAAGTTCAATTTCAATTAGATTAATAACTGCCATGCTGCCAATAGGTATCAATACGATAATTAAAAGTTTTAGCCATCATGGAAGAGTTTCCAAATCATCCCAATGTAGGTTCTAGGAGCTTCTCAAACAGTGGAAAATACAGAATCGGCTTTCTTTCCTATCCATGCATGTCTTAAGAGGCAATGAGGGTAGCACCCTCTCCATGTGCATTCCTAGTAGCTTTATCAGACGGGCAGAAGACAGAGTAGGCCCATTTCTATTTATGTCTGCATGTTATAGGAGAAGACTAAGGTAGCACCTTTTTAATTGATCTTGTCTTTTGCTCCTTCCTGCTTCAATAGACCCTGTCCCATGCTCCTTCTCTTTCTCAAACAAAAGAATCTTGTGGGCTATGTTCTAATCAATGGATCATTCAGTCAATCAGTTAATGAATGCAATGAAAGAAGAAATGGGTATCTAATGTAGATGCATACTCATTCTCTATCTCAAATCATTCAATCAATCCGTTACCAAGTGCAACCAAAGAGGAAATGGACGTATAATGCAGACCCATGCTCCTCTTTCTCTAACAAAAGAATGTAGTAAATTATGTTTGTTTTACTCAAACATCCAATCAATCAGTTATCAAGTGCTGTTGATTATTGCACTTGAAGAGGCATTGGGCCTAAGACTTAACTATTGAATTTGTGTGATTAATTAAAGAGATAACGGGCATCTAATGTAGACCCATGCTCCTTCTCTTTCTGAAACGATAGAATGTTGTGGGTTATGTTCTTATCAATCAATCATTCAATAAATCAGTTACCACATGCATATGAAAGAGGTAATGGAGCATCTAATGTGTACAACTTTTAGAAGAAAAAGAAATTTACCTTCTTGTACACTGTTGTCAGTGGAGTCATCCAATTCATCGGACGAAGAAAGGTTATCATCTGATCCAGGTAATATTTCATCACTCTGAGATCGTCTCATGGACTGTGGGTGTTGCTGTCTTTGTTGTTGAAGATTTGGAGGATGTTGTTGAGGAGGATTTGGAGGAAGTGCCATCTGCAGATGCTGAGGAGGGCAACTTGGAGGCATTTCAAAATGGTGAGGATGAGATCTGCTTGTAGAAGCTGCACTATCATGAACATCACAATCAGACGGAATTAAGTTTACACTAGGAATAGGCATATGATTGAAATAGCCATTTGCACCCACATCTTTGGAGGAAGAGGGTTTGCTTGCATATAGCTGTAGTGATGATGAGTCTTTATCACTTTTACTGTTAACATCATTGGCATCAAGAGAAATCACTTTGGAGGAAGAAGTATGAAGAGTACCTTGGTTTGAAGGTACTAGTTTTGAAAGACTTTTATTGTTTGAATGTACACTATCACTCTTTCCAGATTTCCCATCATCATGAACATGTGCAACTCTTTCAAGGTGTTCTGGATTATTTTCCTGAGACTCTTTATCTAAATGGAAGCCTACTCTACTATCAGCACTTTTTCTTCGGTCCTTTTTCTTCACAGATGATTTCTTATCATCCCTTCCATCCTCTTTTGAGTTTTCACCCATGGCATGCCCAGACTCTGAAGCAAAAGATGCATTTCTAAGTCTGGTACCCACAAACTCCTCCTTCAAAACTTCCTGTGAATTTATTTGGTCCGTTTCATGGAGGTATTTTGAGACATCAGGAATTTCCTCGACAGGGTGCAGGGAACATGAGCCGAGCGATTTTCTGCGCACATTGGTTCTATGAGATTTTCCTCCTGTTTGATTTGAAGAATTAGTTGATTCATAAGAAGAAGCAGAGGCACCATTGGTGGGGAATGCCGATGATGCCTGGCCTTGTGAATTAAGATCTTCAGTTAATTGTACATCTTGTGAGCAAAACTTTGTACCATTTTCTCCTTTCGACTGATTCAATGACAGACAATTTTTACTGCTCGCATTATCTGCATGATCAGAGGCTGTGCTTAGTGTGGAACTGCTGTTTCTCTTATGAGTCATGTTTACAGAAATGGTGGATTTTTCAACAGGAGCATTTGTGCTTTCAGGTTCTTGGTACATAGACTGCAGGTCACCACAGCCAACCATTCCATCCTTGTCTGAACCAAGATATCTTCCAGGCATGACATTTGGATAGAGGAAGCTTGCACCTGGCTCATCAAAATTATAACTTGGATCATGAGAAATAGTGTCATATAGTTGCGTAGAATACCCAGTAGTTAAGGATTTAGAGGTGAAAGACGAGTGTATAGTGGATGTCATGCTAGTTGTTGCTTTCAAACCATGGCGTTTTCTATGAAGCGAGCGTTTTTGTTGGAAAACTGCGCTGGTATGATCCCGAAGGAAAGGGTAAGTCCAATTTTTCTCTCCTTTGGGATGGCCTTCGATGATAATATTAGCGCTGTCACTTTGTGAAAATTCACAATTTTCAATAACACTGGCATTCATGTTTTGAAGAATGATAGTTGCATGACGAAAAGTGCAAAACTTAATGCTGACAGTGCTAGGATGTTGGGCGCAAATCATACCATCTTCCAAAATACAGTTTTCAATTTGGAGAAACCCAGAATTTATCTGTGAATAAATAGTAAATGCCATTTATTGTAGATTATGAAAAAGAACATTAGTATAATATTTCAGGCCTGATATTAAGAGAAAGGAAAATGTTAGCAAGCTGGAAATCACAATAGCTCTGTTCATATTTCTTGCAATACAATGTTTTGAGGAAACTTCAATAACTGTTCATCCATTGACATAGAGAGAGTAACAATTTGGACTTGCATTCTAATAGAAGCAAAACTGATAAATTCATTACAGCTTGAAAAAGACATCCTGTATCGATCAGAAAATAAATTCTTATTTTCAAATCAATAAGCTACTTTTTTGTTACTGCATTTTTGTTCTAGAATTCTCAATGTATGTCATTTACATATCATATTTCACTATCCATCCATTTATTGTCTTAAATGGATATTATGGCAATACAATTTCCTTCCCATTTTGCTTTGAAACTCTTTTATGGTTTATCATAAGTTCATGTATTTTCACAACACTTTTGAGAAGAAAACATGAAAGGTAATCTAACAATAGTAGTGATATCCTAACAAGACAATGAAAGTGTTTGTGTACCATGACAATAAAGCTTGTGAACCATGGTGCTCTGAAGACAAGGTTGCTGAGTCGAGCTGAAATGGCCACTTGTTGAATTCCCACCACAAGGATAACACTTCCCAGTTCTCCATGGCCAAAAAGTTCAAATGGAATTTTGGCAGAAATCTCAAACTGTTCATCATAAATCCCTGGATAGACCAAAACTCTATCATATTCTGTGGCAGCAGCAAAAGCTGATTTCAAAGTTTCATGTTCCCGACCTGGTCCAACACAGATAGTTTTGCGTAAAGTTGGCTTTCTGAAGAGGAATGTACATGATGTATGATTTGTTTCATATTTCAGCCTATGTCGCCAGAATTTGGTGGAGAGATATTGATCTCGATAGGCCAGACGCCAAGATGGTGGATCTGCTTCTATGTTGAGAGGCCAGAATGGATGTCGCCATTCTCTGGATAATTGAGATAAAGATAATTGTAAGTATAGATTCATTGAAATAATCCTTTGTTCATATAGCTTTGATTTTAGCAAAAAGACCCAATATTTTCAAAATAGATTTTCTCAGTATGCAACATCAACCATAATATGAAACATTGTAAAGTCAGTAAAAATGCATTTTAGGTGCATAAGTTCTGTAGTATTGATAGTACTCGAGTACTGATAGTAATTGTCTGTAGTCTGCAACTCCGGTTGTCATAGTCTCACATTCAAATTTGGCAAATATTTGCAGTTCTTTCAACATTTCAATTGTTGGGGTTGTATGCATAAACCATCGGATATGTTTAGTTTAGCACACCATCAGTACACTTGACTGGAATCATTGGATTCATCAAGATCACAGTCGATTACTATCGATACTGGAGAATTCACACATCTAAAAAGCACTTTTATATTAAAGTCTGAGCAATTCCCTTAAACATAAACAATTTATATTGGAATACGTCCAAAGACAATTAATGTTATCACAAAAATATCATTTAACAAAGAATTTGCTATTAAACGAAATCAGGAGTCTAATTAACATGCATGACAATATACCATTTTTGATCCTTACCAAAATGACAGAATGAATAGGACAAGTTTGGTAACTTCCTTTATTTATAACAAATTGATTTAAATAGTAAAAAATGCATTCAAAGATCAAATCCTTACCTGCGAGAAAGATACAATTCCCTCCATGTAGATGCATCAATAGATATGACTAATTCATTCCAACTCTTACAAACACATGCAACATGACAGAGATCTCTTACTGGCAAATGTGACAAAATTATCTGCCAAATTTCCCATGGTAAACCAGTTTTATCACTAGGCAGAATCTAGAGGAAAATATGTAAAAGCTTTAGTAAGCCCGGATCTAAGAAATTTCACATTTCTCCATGTTTTTAAGATTGTTTCTTTTTTGGAAAGAATACTGCAAGAAAAAAAAAAACCAAGACAAAAAATCTGAAAACAAACCCAGAAAACAACAACCACAAAGCAAAAGGAAAACCAATCCAATCCTATTTTTTTCCCCAAAAAAAACAAACCCTAACAACAAAGCATACCAACCTTAAAAGCAAGAAAATGAATTGAAAAAAACCCAACAACAACAATAATCATAGAAGCAAGAGCCAAAGTGATTACCTGTATATGCAAGTTCAAAGTTTACTATGTTTCATAACAAAGGGGAAATCTCTTTGACATAAAAAAATATTCTTGACACATCACGTTCAAGCACATAACGAATATAAAGAAAACGATGAACCAATGATTATATTTCCTTAGAAAATTAAAGCATTTTGATGATAATGAATCTATTCTTGCGCTCTTCTGTACATCAGTTATTCAAAGTATTTTGACTTTTGGTCTTGTATGCTGGATTGGGTGCTTAACATCAGGAGACAAAGTGTCCATTAATAAAATTATTAAGAAGGCTGAGAGAATCATTAAATGCCAATTGCCACACTTTGAAACAATCTAGATCTATCGTTCTGTACTAAACAAGAAAACAATAAAAATGATTGAGGACTCAACTCATCCACTATCGGTTGAGTTCATTAAGTTGGAAAAAAGTAATAGATATATACAGCCAAAAGCAAGAACAGAGCGTTACAGACACTCCTTTGTCTCTGCAGCATCAAGATGTCTTAGGAAAGACTCCGAAGGCTGATGAAGTTTGTGTATACTGAGATTAAGTTATCCCTGCAATGCCATATTATAAAATGCCCACCTATTATAATTTCACGCTTATTATGTACTTTTTGATGTAAAACACTAGTATAATATATTTGTGTACTATTACATTGTGAAAATCATGTATACATGTTTAATCATTACCATACTCACTTTCATCTTTTTTCATAACCATCATTTTTCTTCATCACCATCATCGTAATCTTATCGACCTATCATCATGTGAGACATGTAATCCAAAGCAAATTTCCTTGATGGATCAATAAAATTTATCTTATCTTATCTGAATTTTTTTTGCAAAATTAATTATATAGTTAATTTGATCCCTCTTTGGTTTTTGACTTTGGCTCTGACTTTGATGTTTAAGTATCTGAGGCTCTGCTTTTAAAGAGCCTGTTTGTCTTTCTTAATATCTGATAGCTTACCGACTATCAGTCTTGGCAAATAGGTTGGTAGACTGTAGGCAGCTCTGACTATTCAATACGCGAAACAATTTCCTCAAACCTTGAGTCTGCTGTGATGCTTGCTAAGTTTGAAAGAGTGACCTCATAGCTGTTGATTTTTGCTAATGTATGATTAAAAAATAATAAAAAACATTCTTGAGGAATAAAATGTCTTCATTCGCCGGTCTTGTTTCGGCTCCATCACTTTACAATCAGCAGATAAATATCTGTACCTAAATCAATCATTTCATCCGCACTATCTTTAACACTCACTGTATTTTATTTTTTTTCATTTCCTATTTACTATGACACATGAAGAGTGTTGAATTGGTACCTTGGTCCCCCATCTAGATTATTATAAATATATACATGTATTATATTCAAATTTGTGTTTCCTATCAAAACCTGTTGTAAAACCTTTTCAAGCAATGTTTATAAATTCTTTCACAAATCAAATGAGCTTTGCCCTTATGTTCAGTTTGGGCAAAAATCTTACTTAGAGCAACAAAAATTGATGTACCCTGGATTTCCCATATATAGGGTGGCCCCCCCAAAAAAACGTCTCCGGCTTTGAAGGCCCACAACATCATTGTGACTGAATAATTTTTCAGGGGCTTTTGCCCATTACAAAATGAATTAAAATTCTACAATGTGTGAAAAAAATGAGGCTGATTGATTTAAGGGTTCAAAAGTTAAAAGCTATAACATAGAGGGATGTCGTCGAGCACAATACCAAGAAAATTGGATATCGGAAGCTTCATTGAAAAAAGCCTGGAGACAACAGAAAAGGATGTGGGATTGCGATTAAGGTCTACGAGCAATGATTTTTTGTTCTTTAGAAAAAGGAATAAAATACTATACCAAATTGTGCAAAACATTATCCATCAAACAATCTTGTTTGCTAGATTTATCGCGCAGAAAGCAGTCCATCAAAACGAAAACACCTTTTTGTTGTTGATCACTTTTAGCACTCTTTTATGTATCTGAGTTCTAATTTAGACTTAGACCTAGTATTAGGCAAACATTGATTATTTTAGACTGTGTGTACTAATAATAGAATTATATAGATCTATATCTAGATCTAGTTCTACTCTAGATGTATCTGGTTCTAGATCTAGGCTTTCCCAGTTTGATACTCAAGATGGCATTCAAGAGAACAGAGAGTGAATGCGGGCAGATGCTGTCTGATACTGTGTCAACAATGGTAGGCTAGAATAAATCAATGTTGTAACCATTCTATCGCACTGATCATTTTGAAATTTTGCACGTAAATACAAACTGATTTGTTCTTTACGACTGCCAATTTTTAAGTGAGTCAGTTTTAAAATGATAACGTTATTACCTTTTAAAGTTGGAGATGGGTTTTTTGGGCCACCTGATATATGAAATATTTTGTGGCTTCATGAATTTGCACAGGACTGCAATTCAAATATATACCATTTTGAAAATTGGGGAAATCTCATTTAGTAGGTATGTCTTCCAAAAATAATGGGTTTTAAAAAATAATTAAAATCTCGCTTTCAAAATTTGCAATAAAAAAGAGGTCTACAATGAAGGAATGTTGAAAATTAATGTAAACTTTTTGAAGGTTTTTACCTTATTATTGGCTGTTTCGGTGGAAGACGGTGTTGTAGACATGGCAGATGAATGAAACAGGTTTTAAACAAAAAAAGTAGTCTTCAACCTGTAACAGATGTGATAGGAAAAAATGTATTAGTATATACAACAAAAATATTCTCCCCTATTTGAAATTTAAAAAGAAATAAACAAAACAGGAGCATCCATTTCTTGAATCTGACAAAAAAAACAACAAAAAAACAAAAAAAACACGAAAACCCTGATTTTGGAGATCGCTATGGATCTATCAGTTTTCTCTTTGTTTTGTTTTGTGTGCTTGATTGTCATTTTAGAATTACTGAGACACCTCTTGTTATTCAGACATAAGGGGTGGGGTGGGTTGGTGGT
>JAOYNN010167246.1:0-11064 GCA_025770095.1 Goniobranchus kuniei
ATACCTCAGATTCGAGTGCTATACAAATGTAGTATTCATTTCTTCTTTTACCCCCTGCGTACTTTAATAGCATGGGTATACCTTAATTACGAGTGCTATACAAACTTAGTATTCACTTCTTCTTTTACCCTCTGCGTACTTTAATAAGCATGGGTATACCTTAGATACGAGTGCTAAACAAACGTAGTATTCACTTCTTCTTTTACCCCCTGCGTACTATAATAGCATGGGTATACCTTAGATACGAGTGCTATACAAGTGTGGTATTCACTTCTTTTTTTCTACCCCTTGCGTACTATATTAGCAGGGGTATACCTTAGATACGAGTGCTCTACAAGTGTGGTATTCACTTCTTTTTTTTACCCTCTGCGTACTATTATAGCATGGGTATACCTTGGATACGAGTGCTATAAAAATTCAGTATTCCCTCTTTTTCCTTTTTTTACCCCTTGCGTACTATTATAGCATTGGTATACCTTGGATACGAGTGCTATACAAAATCCAGTATTCACTCTTCTTTTTTTTTTTTTTTTTTACCCCCCTGCATATTATAATAGAACTCTTTCCCCCACAGCTCAGAAGGAAAGCCAGATACTTCTAGAACTTTCTTTGTAGTAATATGTGTATTCTTTACAATTATATTCTCCTTATCCACATCCTCATCAACTTCACCGCCGCCATAGCCAGTGCTATCAGCAGAAATTCCACAAAATAAATATTTGAGATGTTAAATTTCTGATTAAATCATTCAATACAAACAGATGAAAAGATTTATTCACAATTGTCTTCATCAATATCGTCATTACTGTCATCATCATATCATACGCCATCGTCATGATAAGTCTCTTCTAGCCCAAATCAATGATAGGTGAGCCCCTGACAGTAGCCAACACAAACAGCCATGGGACATGCTGGCTCTATCCTCAATCATGATGTAATATCCCTCCTATCTCCCAATCTCAACACTGCCTTTGGCTCTTCGAGAATCCCCCACAACTCACCCTCCTCCCTTTTTAGATAGCCTCTTTGTCAGTCTGTGCCTCTCTGTCGCTCGGGCTCGGTCTGTCTTCCAAATGTATTTGTCTGTCTGTAGGTCTGTCTTTACTCTGTATTTGACGGCCTGGCTGTCCATTTACACATCTGACAGGCAGATTTATTGTTGTGCTGACTGCTCATAAAACAACCCTGATCCTGACCCCGAGCTTTCATATAGCGCTAAAACCACTAAATGTGCTCAAAGCGCTTTACAAGTGTTACCCGACAGGCCTTTTCCAACCAAATACCTTCTCAACTCCATGTGGAGTATACAGAGATGCAGCCATTTTACAGGCGCACTAGCTCTAGCATATTGACTAAATCTTCCTCTGCCTATGGTCGGGTGCTCAATAACACCCGAGTGGGGTGAGGAAATGTATGTTAATAGCCTTTCCCAAGGACTTAACAGCGCCACAGAGCGGCCCGACCTCGAACCCAAAACTTCAGGATTACAAGTCCACGCCCTGACCCCACAGCCACGCTGCACTGACTAAAACTTTTAAGGTTATGAAGGTGTGGGAATAGGTGATCAGTATTTCATTGATAAGCAAACCAACAAAAAACAAAAAACAAACAAAAAGTGAGGGAAGAGAATTAAGATTATACAAAAGAAGGAAAATCTCACTTGGACTAAATCTTCTCATCACCTTCAAACACAAGCACGGATAACAAATGTGACCAATTTGGCATCAAGCATCACAACATGGGACTTTGGTGAACAAAGTGCAAAATCTTGTTTACAGCAATTACAAAGGGAAGCAACAAGTTAGTGCCGAACAAGGCATTCGTTTGGACTATGATTACAAACCGACACATATCCTACCCTCAGAAACATTGAAGGGCTAGTCAATCAAATTGGCAATGAGCAAGAATCTCCCTTTCCTTATTTCTAGGGCAGTAGGTTATTAATTTTGTTTGTTTTTTTCATTTTAATTCTAAACCTTATTTTCATTTCTGGGGGACACTGCCATTCCCACAGCCAAGAGACAGATGGTTGCCTCAGAAGACTGATAAATTATATATAGTCCCCTGTTGCGTGGAAATACAACAGAAGCAGCTACACCCTTATGTTAGCAAAATAAGAAAAACTGATGGAGAATTTTTTTTCTTCTTTTCATTTTAAAATTATTTTGAGGAGATTTTGGTGTTTTCTGGTTTAATTTGGGGCTAGAAATAGATTTCGTGCTTCTCTTAATCATACACCATCTTCAGTGCCTTGGGTTTCGGACACAGGGAGGGTGGGGGAAAACATATGGTCCTCCTCCCTGGTGGTGAAGTCAAAAATACATTGATAACATTTACATACATGATATTAGTAATAGTATCATTTATATAAGTATATATATTTATAAATCACACATATGCCCCGTACGGTCTAGGGGTAACAAATAAATTGGATTAAAGATTCGGTGACCTTACCCAAAAATGTGTATGATGTCATTCAACGCCTTGTGGCAAAATAGTCTTTAAATTTTCAAACTCACACAGGAAATATACCAAAGGTATTCAAAAGCCTACCAGCTGCCAGATGTTCATTTTAACCTAAAAGAAGAGTGCAAAGATAAACATTAAAGATTGCATTTATACAGCTCTTTCCATCGTTCTATAAACAATCTCAAAGCGTTTTACGATAATGTATTCACTAGTAGGCATACCCCTGGGGAGTATACAGTAAAGTGTAGCACACTCTGTTCATCAATACCAGCCTATTGCAAGGCACTCATTTAACATCTGAGTCGAGTGAAGTAAAAAAGGTAAACTTTCTTGCTTAAGGAAAAAACACAAGTAGTCTCTGGCTGGAATCAAACCCAGGACCTCCCGATCCCAATCTGATGCCTTAACCACTGAGCCATCTGTGCCCCCCAGTACTGATCTAGCGCAGCTTTTGACCAAACAGCAATATAAACATGGCCAAGATATGTGACGTAAAGGAGCAAAGCCGTGCTAAGAATACTGACAGTGATGCTCGATTCTTTCTCATGGAAGAGTTGAGTTTTTTTTTAACCCACAATGAACAGATCCCTTGAGAAAAAAGAACGAAAAAAAAAAAAGAAAAGTGGCCTAGTTACACACTTCGCATCCTAAAAGCAGGAAAAAATAAAAGTTCTCTTTCAAAATTCTAATGACTGTAAACACTTTGTTAAGTTGGCACCTATAAAATATGTAAATCTAAAAAATTTGCAGCCCTATGTCCATAATTACAAATTGAAACAGTATATCAATTGGAATTAATCAAGTTGTGACTTGAGAAAAAATGCCAACAACAAACTTTTATTGTTTTACCAATCATAAATTTTGCTCACAAAAAAAATCCAAGAGCCCTTTCCTTCAATACCAAACAAGAAATTTACTAGGCAGAGAAAACGGTGAACAAAACTATTCATTCAAGATTTTAGATTTTACGGCAGTTCTAACCAGTTACCTCTTACTCGTAATATTCCTAGTGTGTAGATCAAAGGGAAGACGCAAAGACTAAAGTAGGATAGCAAAATTTGACAGATCAAGATAACGACAATGAAGATTCCATTGAGACAATAAATATATTAGAAGTCTCCTAAATTACTAAACCCTCAGACTAGGTAAGGACAGGAAGTGGCAGCCTAGACCCTCAGACTAGGTAAGGACAGGAAGTGGCAGCCTAGAACTGTCATATAATTTTGTGACACAATGTAACTATGGCAAGCTTATGCCTCCTGTTTTGATTGTCTTTAGCATCGCTATGAGAAATTATTAGATTCAGCCATTGTGGTATTTTAGTTGTAACGTCTCCTAATGACTGCGTTTGGCTGTGAGTGTGACATTGAAACAACTCGCTTCTAAAAAAAAACCCAACAAAACAACAACAAATTATCTTGTGGTGAATGTAAAACAAGTTAATCAATTTCATTTCACTTCGATGACATTTTGACATGAATAATCATGATAATGAACAGCAATACTACAATTATACAACGAATATCCATAAGCAATGCAGCCTCTGTGTGATCTATGTTGAAACCTTTTTTTTAATCTCTCTAAAACTAAAAGCTAGGACGGGGGACCTTTCTTCCGATTGTTTTACAAATCTAAAGTGGAAGTAACATGATACAAAAATGGAAGAACAAACAAAATATATCAGAACATCAAAAGTCATATTTCTGATTAGACCTGCAGGAAAGTGTACTTATGAGATGACAGAAAACACAAAACTGAGATAAAGTTCATAGATATGCCACAGACCTACAAAATAATGTGCACTGTGTTACATTAATTCCTAAGTGAGATTATTCTTAGTTATACATATCACTCTCTGATTAGAAAAGAATTCTATTTCCATTATCCATATAATTGAACCATCAATGCCTACTATAGCTATACATGAGGATGCATTCTACTGATCTTGTAACTCATATAATTCATAACAACCAATTTAGTCAGGAATCTGATCACTACAAAGACCGACAAAAATAATTTAAATGAATGAAAGCACATAAGTCTCAATGAAATTCAAGGTGATAAGTGTTGTTTAACTGTATCAGAACATGCTATGATAAAATGAAATGTTTTCCATTTATTTATATGTGTTGAAAAAAACCTGGCATCTAAGCATGGTTGTCATTTGTCCTTTTTCATCAACAACAAAAATCCTCAATGACATGTTTCATTCTCAATCCGCAACAAGAATGGGAGGAGAATAAAAAATGTTTTTTAAAAAACATAGAGAGCGAGGCGGATGGACAGAGGGAACACACAAACAACACAGATTTTAATTTTATTATAATCAAATGAATCCGCCACCTGGAAGCCTCCAAAACGACCAAAACATTTGACAACTCAGTGAATGGCCTCTTCTCCTCCACTACTTGTGTCCTCCTCCTGAACGGCTGCATCCTCCTCGGAGGTCAGACGTGGGGCGTGCGCCAGCCACTCCATGTTATCCACGTCCAGCCATTCCAGCGAGCTCAGGAACCTCTTGCCGCTAAACCCTCCCACGGCGAAGAGTCGGCTGCCAACTGTCACGGCGCTGAGATTGGCACGTGCCGTTGTCATGGGGGGACCCATGGACCAGATGTTGGATTCAAAATCAAATATCTCCGACGAGGTTAAGGACTGTGTTCCATCACTGCCACCAGTCACGACCATTATGTCTGTGAGATAAACAACAAGACAGATTAGAAAACAAGGCTGTAGCTGGAAGATAAATTCTACAGAATAATGATAAATCACTTCTAAGTGGCTCATCAGCACAAAAATGTAATCAGAGGCGCTTGACATCAATACAAAAGAAAAGTAGTTGTGTAGGCGATTAACATCAATACAAAAGAAAAGTAGTTGTGTAGGTGCTTAACATCAATACAAAAGAAAACTAGTTGTGTCAGTCCAAATGTCAATTCAAAAGAAGTTGTAGTTTTGCAGGCGCAAAGCATCAAAACGAAAGACAAAGCAATTACCTAAACTTCAACATACATCCTTAACTTCGATATATAGATATACATTTATTATGCAATTAATAGGAGACAGCTTTTAGAGATCAAGGGAAATAATGAAAAAAAATCTAATGTTATATTTTCATAAGGTGGCCATCTGTCTTGTGTACCCTGACAAATATTTTAACCAAAAGCAGAAACTTAACATTTAATGTACCAAGTTTTTTGAAGACTTTCCAACCCCTATTACCGAGGTTTTTACAGTTGTGACAGTGCCAAATGACCAGTCATACTAACAGGTTCATTAAAAATTCATTTTTCAAGCAATTGAATTCAAAACTTTCACATCTCATTGTTGAATACGCTACGTGCATCTTAATAAAAACTTGTATTTAACAATAAAACCTTTATGACTTTTAGTTTTTAATCCTTAAAAATGGTTACCTGGTAGTTATGAGGTTTTCTAGATAATGATCAGTCAGATCTTATCAAGGTTTAAATGTAGATCTAAATTCCAGAAGGCCCTATCCCCTTCATAGTATTTGATGGTAGGATTCAAAATCCATAATCTGAATCCTCCTTGATTGATAAATCAGATCAGTATCAAATAAAACATCTTCCAATATTAAATTTCACCTAAAATCAAAGACACCTTCACTGTAATTATGTTCTGAGAGGCCATCCTTGATAAAAGTTGTGACAACACAGGCAGTTCAAGAATACATGCTCACATATTTTAGTTCTATTGTATGATCTAGACACTTATAACAGTTCATGCAGTTTCTTTGAGCATAGTATGTTTCTATTTTCCCTTGTAAGAAAAAAAATTGTACTCTAAATGAGGTGCAATGCGTTGAGTGGCAGTTGAGCAGATCAGTAAAATATGGCGCATGTGAAAATGAGCGGATTGGTAGATTATGTTAATCCATTCTATGACGTCTTCAAATTCTTTGATTAGATGCTATTGACCCTGAAATGGTTATGGACACAGGCATCTAATTCTAACTGAAGTCAAAACTTGGCTTTTTCCCAATTCTGTTTCTTGGTTTCAGCGACATGGGATTTATGATATTAAAAATCTAGGGAAATTCATGTACCTGATATTGGTAACCTTGTAAAAGACACAAGCATCAATATTGGCTAACTGATTGACAACAGAGGCTGTGGCCAGAGTAAAAATCTTACTGATGTGTAAGGATGTAAAGGATGTTGTTGTTGTGCTTATCCTGAGCTGTTGACTTATTCTTCTAAAACAGCCAGTGCCAGACGGATGTATCTGCAAGTCTTCTGAATCTGTCTCGGAGGCTCATAAATGGTATTTCTAATTGTTCTTTTCTGAGTTTGCTGAGTTTTTCACAGCTGAGTAATATGTGTTCAGTGGTTTCATAGGGGTAGCCATACAACCAGCTGTGAGGTATATGAGTGGGGTCTAGGATAGACAAGATGAAATAGCCCATTTGGCAGGAAAGATCACTAGTTCAAGGTGGACAGGGAGCAGCTGTTTAGCCCTTTTTATCCAACACAAATCTAATCTTCCTCCCTCCTGCTTACAAAAGTTGGACCTCATTTTATAATATCACATAGAACAAGTCAATACAAACCATTAACTACATCCACAGCCGCACCCCTCCTGGCAATGTTCAAATTAGAAGTCACAGTCCACAGATCTTTTTCCGGGTCGTACACTTCTACTGAGTTGAGCGTGTTCCACAGGTCTGTTCCACCTATAGCATACAGCTGGCCATTAAAGGCGCACACACAAGTTTGGGATCGAGCTGGAGAGGGACGAAAAAGAAAACAAAAAACGATGTCACTGTAGAGATCTATGGCAGTACAATAACATCAGTAGTAAGAGGATTGGGAAGAAAAACTAATCATGCCAAATCTACATCAAATGTGGTCAGAATTTCTGGCAACAACACTCATCAAGTTGATGGGAGAGAAGTTGTGGGAAATTGTTGGTTTTATCTGTTTGTGTGTCTGTGTGCGTGTGTGTGTGTGTTGTGCTGTTGTTGTTTCTGATGAATTTTAGACATGCTGATATTGTATTATTCCTGAAGCGTTAAAAAAAAAAAGAAAGAAAACACTAATAAAGAGTTTGGGAAAGGTGTGAGGATTTGGGTTTTTTTGTTTTGTTGCTGGTTTGTTTTGTTTGTTTGTTTGTTGAGTTTTTGTTTTTGTTTGGGATTTTTGTTGTTGCTTTTTTTTTTATTTGCTTTTGTTGTTAGGCTTTCATTGTTGCCTTTGGATATGGATAAGATGTCTTTCTAGACATGCTGAGAATTTGATGTATTATTCCTGAGGACCACAACTCTACAAGAAAACACAACACAACAGCAACCAGTCGATCTTTCAATACATTCCGCTTCCAAAAATAAATTGGTCATTTAATATGATATTTAATAAGTGACCTGAAAATGGAAACTTCTTCTTACTTTCCATAAACATCATCACTCCATGTCCAACGTCGAATAGATTTGAATAAAACCTTAACTGTCTATCAAGAATACCTTTCTTGCTGTATTACACAGAATAAAAAGCATCCTTTGTCCCCAAAGCCTGATAAGGCGAAAACAGAAACTTACTCTGTCCATATTTACTTCATCTGAAATGCGCCATGGGAAAAAAACAAAGAACAAGACACACAAAAGAACAAGACCCTTGCTCACTAGGTAAAAAGCACATCAATAAAGATACACAGTCTTCCCACAGCATGTCATATCATCCTTGTGGGTTTATAAACGCTTAAGTCAGAAACTGGGTCATGATGGTTTCGGCTTTAAGTTAGGAGAATGAGTGATCCCATATCTCTTCTCTAAATACCTACGGACTAACCATATTTAGAGATTTAAAGGGACAATTTATAGAAGAGGCGAAGGACCCCCATTCTAGTCATAAAGACCCACAAACGTCATGACCCAATTTCTGACTTTATGCGTTTAGAGACTTACAGGCACGTTAAGACATGTTTACACACATACTCTTCAGGGAATAAAACAGCAAGTCAATCAGAGTATCTACAACTGACGCTTCTGTAAAATGTGCCAACAGTGTGCCAACAGTGTCCAATGTAGTATGGTAACCTACTGTGTTTCCTCACTTACCCTAATTACCAGATTACAGTCTAGAGAAATTGCCCGAAAAATGTAAAGAAAAAAAAAAGAGCAAAAATTTGATATCAATTTCTTCATTTTGCTATGACTTTTAATAGATAATAATAATAATTATAATTATAATAATAATAAACATATATATATAATGGACGGTGGGGTAATCATGAAACGCAGCATCAGATTTTTATCCGCCAACCAAACATTCTGAGGATTTACAGACCTAAGTAAAATTAGGTGAAGAGTTGCATGAAGCCAATCACTTTCAATTTTTTGAAACCTATACATGATATTCTTATTTTCATTTTTATGGCATAGGCATATCTCTTTGAACAAAAGAAAAACAATGTCCGCCATGATTCGCAACCCTTAGCACCAAAATAAACCGGAAGGTTCACGTTCATAAAAAAAGGCTTTCTTATTCTACCCTTTACATGTCACTAGGCTTGGCCGAGGAAGCCTAATAGAATTACTCCTGAAAGAAGAAAAGATTTTCTCTCACTCTCAGAGATGTAAGAACCCTAGCGTGGGAGATCAGAATACAGGTAAAAGATTGTTTTCATTTCTTGATGCCGGTCCTCGGCGAGCCGATTGATTAGATCTAACGTAAATGAAATCTAAAAGATCGAGGACCGATAAATCTAGATAGATCTAGACTTAGATCTAGAATCTAGATTTAGATTCTACACCCAGAGCCCATAGAAAATTTAGATCTAGAACTAGATCTAGATCTGGATTTCTATATATCTAGATTTTCTAGAGCTCTCCAGTCTCTCTCCATTCGAAGAATGGGGTTTCAAGCTAGTATTAACAACGGACATTTTAGACAGCCTATTCTTGAACAAAATACGAGCTCAGGATCTAGGACTTACTGAAATAATCGTGGATGCCTAACTCAAAACACTGAGTAAGGCATGTTACATTTTCCTTGCATCGTTCAAAAAAGGTGAAAATGAGTTAAGCAATAAACAAATGAGCATGGCTATATTCTTATACTTCTACATCATATGTCAGTAAGCTACCATATCCCTGACAGACAAAATTCAAAAGCTCTCTCATAATCTAAAACAAGTAAAATACTACAGATATAGGTTAACTGTCCTGATATGAGTAATTACTTATATACATATTGTACATTTCTCTGGACAGCCTCTATATCATCCCAACACACAGTTCAGATTCACATGACTATCACACAACTTAAATTAAAATAATGTCAAAGGACGTCTCTCTCTCTTAATTCTTAAATATTTGAAACCATTTCAAACCAGAAAGGCGGAGCCACTAATCAACCCAGAATCAGAAAATCTACAGAAATGTTGACATCATGACATTTCTGTGAATCATCTTAAATTGTGATACCTGTAACACAGCCATAGGTCTTTTACATCTCTCCTTTAAGGGGGCAAGGTGGTGAACTTTTCATAAATGATGCTTTAATCTCTATTTTTTTAAGTTAGAAATGTTTTCAACCCACCTTTTCCACTCTAAATACAAAACAATCAGTGCTATTAAATTCATATCACTTTGCTCTCTCCAAAAGATGGAATCGATTTGTTTGTTGTTGGGTTTTTTTTTCTCGTCTTTCTCAAATGCTCATTTTTATTTTATGCTGTACCATTTCATTTTTTTTCAGTATTTCTTTAATTGTCTCAGTATGAGCAAAATATTTAGCACAACCTCAACAATAACAATATTGATTTTATGTATAATGTATTTACATATTATATGGTTGTATTCAAAATGGAATGTATTTTAAATCTAAATTTTATCGTGAATTTAACACCATGTACAATACAGTAACACAAACTTGCTTGTACAATGTTAACATGACAAACAAGATTCTAATAGAGCTCTAACATCAATTACACAACACATTCAACAAAAGTCTTTACCCTGTCTAAGATGAAGAAAGATTGAACAAACAAAAATTTGGAGGATGTAATCTAGTTCCATTTACTTATTTTGTACAACGCAATCACAGTTTTCCTGCTCATCGACCTTGGCATATGAAGTGAAGAGAAAGTCGGATGTGTACCAACAACACCTGAATTGAAAGAGGGTAGACGGATGGTTTTGCATTTTGATTTCCTGCCTTCATTCTTTTGCATGGTCTTGTATCTGTCGCCATTGAGGGTCTCTATAGAAACCCATCATTTGTTTCTATCTTTAATTGTCATTTACAAAGCCAACGCCTCTACTTGCTTGACTTCAATGAGATTGTAATATGACTTCAACCCTCTTCCAATGTCTTAGCCCTTTGTGGCTTTTATCTTCCAATCTTTTACAAAACATTTTCTTGAACATCATCATTTCACAGCTGCAGATTCACTCTATTTACAGTCGAAGAATGCACTGAGTTGAAACTGTGGTTGTTAGTACCACATTCCTTTATATGTTCACTCGCTTAGATCTGATCCCAATGTTATCCCTGATTCATCATCACTGACTTTTATTCAAGTAGACTTGACTATATATTACATACATATTTACTCTCCCCCCCCCCCCCCCCC
>JAOYNN010167357.1:0-11064 GCA_025770095.1 Goniobranchus kuniei
AATTTCTTCTCATATGGAAGTCTTTTCTACTCCGCCCATGTTCTCTGACTAAACTTGCCTTTCATCTTACAGTTTCAATGGGCGCTTACATGACATAGCAAATTCCGCATGATAGCAAATTCTGCATGGAATGCATGCAATAGTAATTTTGGTAGCATGTAAATGCAATTGCTTGCATATATAGACTCAGCCATGCTGTACACTTGTATGTTTATGAGTTGTTTCAGGCTAGATCCAGGCTATGTAAAAATGGGAGGGATTGATATTCGCAGGCCAGCCAAAATTTTATCACAGATTTGCAGGCCAGATGGCCTTTGGCAACTTTCACTCATGTATTGGACTCATTTTTGCCAGCAAGCTCGGATTATATAAATAACCTTCACCTCTAATCCTGCCGACTCCCATCCCATCAAAAAAAGAAAATTATGAAATAGAACGCTTACACCCTTTTAAATTAAGCTCAATGTTGTTTTCCACCATATCGTTAAAATAGCCTCAATATCTATTTTTACGATATCACGAAAATAGCTTTGTCCATAACTAAAACACCCATCAATTTGGGATTTTCAGGTTTAAATCCAACTGTTTTAGACCATTATCAACCCTTTTACCATTATCCCCACTACCATTAACCCCTCAAGGGATATTTTTTAGATAGGGGGGTGCTAGGGGTGGATTTCAGGTCTACTATCATGTGGGAGTTCTTCCGTATGCCGCCGCAATTCTTGAGTATCAATACAAATCAACTATGGTTCAGAGATGCATTCGATGATTCCAGTCAAGCATTCACTCATTGTGCTCGCTATCGCTCACACACCCGGGCGTTCCCCACCGGACCCCGCCTAAACTAAAACATCCGATGTTTTAGGCATAAAATCCCAACAATAAAAATGTTAAAAGGAGCTTAATGACAACCGGAGTTGCAGACTATAAGGTGATTGCTGCAAGCTTGTCTTGTCTGCTAGTCTCTCTTGCTTCACTTCGATGACTTTCATTTATGGAATACCTAGTTACTTGTTAATTTTATACAGTTAAAAGTATGATATATGTATGTAATACAGAATGAACTTTAATTTGGTGTACACACTTGACATAACAAGAAGTGAGGAGTGGCAGGGGCATATTGAAGAAAGCCATTTTCAATGTCAGAATCGGTCTTCTGGCACCAAAACCCACCAGAAAACACATGAAAAAACCAACGTTAAACGAGTTTATACTATAAATTTACTGCTAGGATTGAAAGAAGTGTTTGGCAGTGCGTAGAATCTACACCTATATCTTAAGTACAGTCCACTGACACTGTCTCGCACAAAGGGCTACAATACGATCATGGCCGACAGCAACCCCTGCTACTCCTCATTGAATACTCTTCACGAGAACAGTATTTTAAGGCTGTGAAGGTCAATTAAATGAAACTTTTCAGCCATTTGCGAAAAGTTCAAAGCAAATTATAATTACTAGAATCTACTACACTTACTCCATCTTACTGCTTCTGATAAGAGTACAGTAGTAAGATAAAACCACCACAATAGACCCTTCTATACAAAGACTAGAGAAATTTCAAATAGTCAAATAGATGAATCAAATAATTTAGAGCAAATATGGATTTCTATAATTAACATTTAATTAGGTTTGTATAAAGAATTGTTAATTTTAAAAAAGTACAGTGTTTTCAGAGGATCACTTTTTTTCAGTTTTTATTTCTTATATTAACATACACTCATGTTTTGTTTTCAGGTTCGAAAAAAGCAACAGCATATATTAGACATTCTGGAATCTTTAAGAATAGATCATGAGAAAATTGATGTGCTTGACCCTGTCAATGATGAGCTGCTGAAATTTATGCACTCCAATAGCACCCCAAAAAAGACCAACAAGAAACCAACGCCTCCTCAGATTTTTAATGGAGATGAATACTGTGGGGTAATTTCATGTCTTTTCATGTTTTATTGTGCTGGTATATAATTTACCTGATTTGTTCTAAATACGAAAGTTTTGAATTTTAAAAATCTTTTCTGCGTTATACAATTCTGATTGATACATTTTACATTACTTGTTATGCATGATGTTTGTTTGAATTTTAATTTTCTGATTTGTTTCACCTATTACCTGTCGGCGTCATTGTTTGCGATGTTTCCTGCCACACATGACCTCACAATATTCCTCCATTTGTCTCTATTCTGACTGTACCAGGACATGATCTTTAGAGTGATGCCTAGTGATTTTATGATAGAATCGGCATATGAGGCTGTTGGGCTTCCTCTTTTCTTTTGTGATTGGATTTTGCCTTATAGGACTGTCTTCAACAACTCTGTGTCTTTATTTCTACATGCATGGCCTATATATCTTAGCTTTCTTTGATTTATGATTACAAAGATCATTCTGTTTCATCCAAGCTCTTTCACGATACTATCATTTGTCCGACGATCTGTCCAGCTCGATTTGTTTAGGCAGTGAGAAAAGAACACGGCTCTGTCTTTCTACCTCTGTGGTTTAATTTTTGTGAATAAGGTGAATATATAATAATAACTGATTTTCCAACGCAAGTGTCTTACATATCAAGACAATGAAAGTTCAAGTCTCTTGTTACCTGCAAAATTTTATTTTTTAATATTTTTTGCACAGACTACATATTGCACTAAGATTTAAAGCATAGGCATACCTATAACAAATTGTTCAACACTTCCCTTTGGGTCAGAATGATGTGAAGGGTGGTCCAAGAACTCAAAAGGGCAGGATTCTTGGGTACTATTTTTTATCAACATAAAATGCTTCGTTGAGTTTGTTGTGTTTTTTAAAATTTTATTTTATCTCTTTCATACTGACGCAGCAGACAAATGGGCAAGATGTTTGACTATTGTGGCAAAAGTTGTGAATTCAAGGTCTATGCAGAATAGTTTGCCTATATCTGTGTTGCTGCAGCTAATGCACAATGCAAATCCCACACATACATGGACATTGTAACGTGAATTTTCTCTCAAATGTTGCATGTCTTTTTGGTTTATGTATCATTTATGCCGTATGCCTAGTATAATTAGGGCTCTACCCCTAATTCCCCTACACTCAGTCATGGCTACTGGATTAACTTTACTTACCATTTATTACAAAATTTAACAAGGCTACAAAAATGTGTCGAAGAAAATCAATGTCACTGTTTTGAATCGAGTACATGTACTGTATACATATTGAAAATCACATATGTATAGTATGGGAACACTTCGACAAATATTTGAGGTATGAATTGATCAGACACTGAAGACAGCATTTGATTATATTCTTGCAGGACTATGAAAAATTTGCTGAATCAATAGAATGGGATCAACTGTATGAATTTTTGAAATTGGAAAACCCTAACAAGACATCAACAGCTGCTGTTGTAATCACAGGGGTATGTGTGATATCTTTATTGTCTTCAAATGATTTTTAATATCTTGCCAATGAGCCACATCTGAACTTGTTTCAGGATAAACTGAAAAATTATTTAATCAAATTTTTATGCTTAATCCAGCTGCCAGATTGCATACTTGTAATGTAAACATTTGCTGTTGTGTTGTTGTTGTTTTTTAGAAATCAAGGTTTAAAGAGTATCTTAATGTTTCAAACAATTTAAGACGGTAAATATATAAATATGTTTTAAAACTTGATTTTCCCTAAATGCGAGGTTGGGGCATGTTTATTTAACTTTGTGGTTTGTTAAAAGTCCATGCCATCAAGAGTTGTAATTTTGATTACAATAAGTGTAATTTATTTAGTTTTACAGTGTAAGTGAAGCAATTGTGGGATTTGTAAGTTGTTATGGTGGTGTTCACATAATACATTTCCCTTAATAGTTGAGATGTCAATGAGATGCATTAATGTTGCTTCAGCTCTTCCACATCACGAAATCTCAAAGACGAGGCACTGCTGAAACCCGGTTTGAATTTCAAAAGTGACTTCGAATTACCATAAATCGTGTAGTTGAGCAGGGGACCAAAGAATTAATTTGTGACAGTTTTTCCTTGAAAATTCCACACATTATGATATTTTTTTTTAAAGGCACTTTTGTGCATTTTTATCTTTTTGCATGGTTTATCTTTTAGATTAAACTTTGTAACTACATTCTACATCATACACTCTATATTGCAGAAAACGTTCTTTTTCTCAAGACTTTCTTTAAGGCAAACTTTGAAATTTGTTCATATTTGTCATATTTGTGATGGTTTATATTTTTGTCAAATAGGAAGATGAGGAAAAAGAAAAACAGGATCAGGTAGAGTTCTATGCTCTTGCATGGAGTGAAGTGATTAATGATCTTAAACACCTCCTTAACATTGTTTCAATCATCTTGAAAACACCCTTTTAGCCGCTTTTCGTTAATTACTTCAGAGTTATAGATGCTTCTATCTTATCTCTCTTTTACCTTCCATTCATGTATTTCCTAAATAGAAAGTTGTATTCCACTTTATCTTTGTTCTTGTTAAGAAATAAGTGAAGTTATTCATACATGTGTACACATGTATCGTAGGTCCTAGTAATAATTACTCTTTCAAATGCATAACTCTGAAAAGAGTAGTTTACATCATGTACATTATGTAAATACTTTTGCACAGAACAACTATGTATAAAAAATATATTTGTAAGCCATGAGTATTTACCTTCTTAAATAAAAAATAATGAGAAATGCTTTGCAACTCAATATGCCTTTTCTACCCATTTTCAATTTCCTTTAAAGAGGTGGATGAAGTTTGTTTTGAGGTTTTCAGAATTTTATGATGGAAAATTGACTCATTCAATGGGTTTAGTCATAAATATAAATATTCTAGTAAATAAAATTCCCTTTGAGATATAAGCAGTACTTATACAACTAGAATTAATCAATGAATGAATAAAGACAGGACACGTGCATGTCACTATTTTGAGCATAGATGACAAAAGAATAAGAATAAGCAGGAAATTGAAATTGATCAAAAAGAAAGATATTCCTCTTGCATAGAAACTGATTATGATGTTATGGAGATGTCATGTCTTATTTCATGGATTGCTATTAAATTAAATGACATCCTGTTTCGTCATAAAGCATCATTAGGTTTTTGTTTGTGCAGTGGATTTGGTTGAAGTAACACCAAAAACACAGTGGGCGTTACAACACTCATAAATGTTAAGGATGCTGTTTTTTCACCCATTACTATTAGTCTTTTTATGTCTGCTTTTGGCCGTATCCCAAATTGAGGTCACAACAGCAATTCCCCTTTTTACAGGCTGTACATTTAACGTAACACTATGCAGAGGGTTTTATACTGAATGCCCTTACCGCCACTAACAGATTTTGGGCTCAGAGAGTTGTGAGAGAAGCTGTGGAAGAAATGGCTGGAATTAGTTTTTTCTTCTGCTCAGGGCTCTTTTTCATGTACACTTGCTCATCATACCTCCAAGTCTACAGTCTATGCTAGAGCGAGACATTTAAATCCTGCCTGTCCTAGAATAAGGGAGCTGAAAAATTACATTTTAATAACAAAGGTCTCTTGTTTTATTAGTTTAATGTCCAATTTGGTCAAAGCAATTCCAGTGTCTTGTTTTTCACTTAGTCTTTTTAAAATATTGTTTTACTGGTATCTTGTTGTAAAATTACTTGTGTTGTTTCCTTGAACAATCAATTATTTAAAAACATATCGTGTACTCAAACATTCCTTGAATAGGCATTAATTTTTCATCAATTTGAGGTATTTTTATGGCTTACACCACTTTCTGAAGTTTATTCTTGACTTTCTACTTATATACTTGTCAAAATGGGATCATCACTTTTTGAAGAAGATGTTAAAGTGGTAATTTAACAACCTAGAAAAGATTTTATCTATAGGACAAAAGATTGCTTCAAAATTCACACAGGTTTTTGTCCTTTACTTGCTTTGTCATTGAGAATAACTTTCTCATTATTTTTTCATAAAAACCTAAACTCAGTATGATGTATCTTTGTAATAAGAATTCCCAATTACTTCAACCATTAATATTACATGTAGAACATTTTAATGTAGAGGAATGTATCACGTCAAAAGATTGGGTCATATCTTTTTCTTTTTTCCATTAAGTTTGATACTAATTATAATACTTTGATAATTCCATAAAATAATAGAGAAATATTGAGTGATTCTTTTACTTGATTTTGATATTAGAATAAATCTGGGAAGAAAAACTCCAGTAGTAGAGGCATATCATTTAAAAAGCTTTGAAAAATTAATACTAATTTCCTCAATGTTTTCACTTTAAAAGCGTTTTCATGAATTTTCAAACCTGCTATTTGTTAGTAAATATGTTACTTGAATAGATTTTCTCAACACTTACTTTGATTATGCATTAACTTTAAACGTAAGGAAATATTCATAATTGTACTTTATCTATTTTTTTCTAGTGAAAATTGCATCTTATCGTTGGTCGACAATGTTGGATATGTTTTGTTGGGTTTTTTGTTGTTGTTTTTGTTTTTGTTTTGTTTTTGTTTTTTTTGGGGGGGCTTGTTTTGGTGTGGGTTTTTGTTGTTGTTGTTTTTTGTTTGTTTGTTTGTTTGTTTTTTTTGGGGGGAGAGACGTTTGGGTAAGCAGCCTCAGATTTTATCTAATGTTAATTTTGGAATAGAACTTGATCCTTCAGAAAGAGTTACATTGTAAAACTTCAGTCGCCATCACTTAGCTTCACTTGACAGGTCCCCTTCTCTGTCCTTCTCTGCTGAGCTTTTTATTGTGACAGTGCTCCTTTGGCAAGGAGTACAAGCATTGGACATGTTTTATGTAATGATAAATAACCATCCCTACACTCTTCCCCCAGTTCATTGCATACTGTTCTGCGTGTGCCTAAGACATGAACAATTTTCATCTGCCTAGCCTTACTTTCCATGGCCGTATTGGGGAAATCGCCTGTTGGCATTGTCAGTTTTCTTTCAGAAACTGTTGAATTGGTTGTCTTCTTTTACAGACATTTATCTTGCTGCAGGTCTCAGCAAAAATTATCTCTAATTGAAGGTAAACTCCATACAGCACATTGCCATACGATCCATAAAAGTTGGTAGCATGATGTTGAGCAATTCATTGGTTGCGTGACAACTTTGTCCCTGACAACAGATTTGTTGGCATTGGTAGACTTCAGCAGTTTTTTCTTATCATTGTAAGGTCCCTTGATACACCCAGTTACATCCGTATTCCTCTCATGGTCAAAGTATCCCTTTATCTTTTGTGGTGCTTAGTGACGGCAACTGTGGTCTTATTGTGAACAATGTCATGCACTGAAATTAGAGGTTTTAGAAGTACATTGAATAAGTTGAGTATAAAGGCCTATTTATATGCAAACATTTGAAGACAGAAATCTTCAGTTGATTTAGAACGTTTAAAATCCAGATAATCTTTTCGCCTTCAAAATGTTTAAACAAGAACTATTTTGTCAGCATTATCTGTTGCCACTCTGAAAAACCTATCTTTGTGGATTAATAGAAATAGGCCAGAACTTAAACACATCCTTAGGATTGTTTTTGCTCTTCTTTGTTAAAAATTAGATTATTTTCATTTTTAAACCCTATCAGACTTTTCAATGATGCTTGATATATTAATGTCTTGCACAGCCTGAAAAGAAGACGGAAGAAGAAGGTGAAGAAGGAGAAAAGACAGTTCCGGACAAGAAAGAAAATGAGGAAGAATTTGAAGAGACAGCTAAAACAGAAGTTGACAAAGAATTGGATAAAGAGGAGAAGAAGAAAGAGGATCCTGCTGCCACCTTCAAGAATCGCTTCAAGAAGGACTTTGACGATGAAGAAGATGAAGGTGGATTTGACTTTAGCGAATTTGAGGAAAAGGAGGAGAAAAAAGAAGTAGGGGAAGAACAGAAAAAGAATGACCCAGCGGCAGCATTCAAAAATCGGTTTAAGAAGGATTATGATGAAGAGGATGATGAGATTGATTTTGGGGCTTTTGAAGAAAAGGAAGAGAAAAAAGAAGAGACAGAAGAAAAGAAGAAAGATGACCCAGCAGCTTCATTTAAAAACCGGTTTAAGAAAGATTATGACGAGGAAGAAGAAGGATTTGATTTAAGTGCCTTTGAAGAAAAAGATGAAAAGAAGGAAGAAGAGAAAAAGGAAGAAACAGAAGAAAAGAAGAAAGATGACCCAGCGGCTGCATTTAAAAATCGGTTTAAGAAAGATTATGATGAGGAGGAAGAAGGATTTGACTTAAGTGCCTTTGAAGAAAAAGATGAAAAGAAGGAAGAAGAGAAAAAGGAAGAGAAGGAAGAAGACAAGAAGAAAGATGACCCAGCGGCTGCATTTAAAAACCGGTTTAAGAAAGATTATGATGAAGAGGAAGAAGGGCTTGATTTGAGTGGCTTTGTAGAAAAAGATGAAAAGATGGAAGAAGAGAAAGAGGAAAAGGAGGAAAAGAAAGAGTGGAAAGAGGAAAATGGAGAACAGAAAGAGGAAAAGGAAGAACAGATAGAGGAAAAGCGAGAACAGAAAGAGGAAAAGGGAGAACGGAACGAGGAAAAGGAAGAACAGAAAGAAAATGACAAAAAGAAAGATGACCCTGCTGCTGCATTCAAAAGCCGTTTTAAGAAAGAATATGATGAAGAAGAGGAGGAGGGCCTTGATCTTAATGCTTTTGAGGATAAAGATGAAAAGAAGGTAGAAAAGATGGAAGAAAAGGAAGAGGGGGATGATGAAAAGGTGGAGGTCAAAGAGGAGAAGAAAGAGAAAAGTCAGGAAGAGTTGAAGAAGGAAGACCCTGCTGCAGCTTCCAAAAGTCATTTCAAGAAGTCCTATGATGAAGAAGAAGAGGGACTTGATTTTGGTGACACAGAACAGAAAAAAGAAGTTGCAGAAGAGGAGAAGAATGAAGAAGATGCATTTATCGCAGAGAAAAGTCAGTCACCATCAAGAGATGAAACCAATTCAAAGATTGAGGAGAAACCTGGTGAAATTAAAGCTGATACGAATGATAAACATGAGACTGAGAAGAATTCAGATGCTGCTGCTCTTAACTTCAAAAATCGATTCAAGAAACCTTATGATGAGGATGAGGAAGAGTCATTGGATTTGAGCAGTGAAGCTGAAAAGAAAGAGGACACTAAGGAGGATACGGTGGTCGATGCTAAAGAGAATAAAGAAGAAGAACGAAAGCAAGCCGATGATCCTGCCCAGGCATTTCGAAATCGCTTTAAAAAAGCATATGATGAGGAGGAGGAGGAGTTGGGTTTGGATCTTGGAAAGTCAGAAGACAAGTCCCCACAAAAAGAAGAGGAAGTTAAGCCAGAGGAAGTAAAAACCAATGAGGATGATGCAAAACAGGAACAGCCTTCAGAAGAGGATGAACGAGAAGCCAGAAGAAGACGACGTCGTGAGGAGAGAGAGAAGGAAAGGGAAAGTGAACCAGTCGCAGAGGATGATGACAGGGAAGCACGACGAAGAAGGCGGCGAGAGGAGAGGGAGCAGCAGATGTCAGAAGACACCAGTGATGACAGGGCTGCACGAAGAGCGCGGCGACGCAGAGGAGGCGACGAGTGATTAAACGAATAATGGAGGTAACAAAGTGCCTTGTGTGTGAGCATGGATTGTCTTGACCAACCAAACCAACCAAAATTCTGACTGAAAGTGATTCAGCTTTAATTTTTTTGTGCATGAAGAAATTGACCCCTCTTGGATTTAAATGTGATAGTGATGACAAACTCTTCATTCTACATGCTTTTAAGCCTTTCATACACTCACAGCTGAGAGACTTTATTCTGAAAGCATGGCTTAAACATTCATGTGAATCATTTCGAGTTCCTTAACATTTTAACACTATCATGAGTCAAATTCGATGCTAATGTTAGAAGCCTGTTGTTTGTCATAAACTTCTTGTTTGTTTTTCTTTTTCTTTTTTTTAATGATTATTTTTTTACTTTTTGTTTTGATGATTATGGCCATATTTGATTGAATAATTCATTTTCTCTTGCAGAATGCGGTGATTTATTATTTTATTTTGGTCCCCTAATAGTGCCTTTTTATGTTTGTTTTTGTATTTTGTATTGTACATCCTTCAGTTTATTTATTTGTTTACATACTAAAGAATTTTGTGTTCCCATGTGATGCTTCCCATATTCCTCTTTTTGAATCATTTGATAAGAATGGCATTCCATTGTATTTTTGTAAAGTATTCAAAAGGTACAGGTTCCCAATGATATCCAGTTTTGTGGCCTATAATAACTTGACAGCTTTAACGAGGCTTTCAATAAAGGAATAAATATTTTGGCTAATTTGGTGAAAATTATTACTGATCTATAGTACTTCAAATGAAATCCAGGCCTGAATTAAATTCTGGAAGCATTTAATTTTAATTGTGGCAACATGAATTATGCCCAATATAAATCTTGATCCAGATCATAAATTATACTTGTAAACTTCAGTTCTAAATTTGAGGGAAGTTTAAAAATGTTTCATCAAGAATGCTTGAATCTTTGCATGAATCCGAAATCTCAGTTAATTAATCAGATTTGAGATCTAGGGGTATACTTTTATTCAAGATCTAAAACAAGAGGAAGAATTTTGATAACTTTTTACTGAAAACAGTTGTTAAAAATAATTTTGAAAGTGGACAGGTAAAAGGTGTCAACATATTAGATTTAGATTCCTTTTTTGAAGGCAATTTTAGCCAGATGATTAACAAGTAAATTCTAGTAAAAATTAAATGCGGTGCACACCATTTATTTTGGCATCAGACACATATCAACAAATATTTTTCTGACGTAAGTGAAGTTCATCATGACAGGATTTTCCCCTCTTTTTCCATATTTACCATAAATATTTTGCCTTCTAAAACACTGTGGGTATCCTGTCTTCTGATAGTTCTCTCTTACATCAACATGTCGACTAAACTCAGACATATCCTTTGGCCTGGTTGTAGTCCTCATAGCCATAGTCCTTTCCTTTCATGGACAAATCATTATGAAATGGAAAAGAGAGCTATCAATTTTTTTTTCATAACATTTTAAGGAAGTGATCTTCATTATGAGGAGCTGAATTTGAACTACGCATGGTTTGTCTCTCTTCCCCCCCCCCCTCCTCCCACCACCACC
>JAOYNN010167468.1:0-11063 GCA_025770095.1 Goniobranchus kuniei
GAGAGAGACAGAGAGAGAGAGAGAGAGAGAGAGAGAGAGAGAGAGAGAGAGCCTGGCCCAATGAGAGGGATAGAAAGAAATTGCCTTTTAGTGTTAAGAGATTGTGTATATGATTAAGTGAGTGAGAGTACTGTATGAAAGATTGTGTGTGTGTATGTGTGTGTTATATGAGATTGTGTATGTATGAGTAAGTGAGAGAGGGTATTAAAGATTGTATATATATGAGAGAGGCAGTGTATTAGAGATGGTTTGTGGATGAGAGAGTGAGTGAAGGTATTAGAGATTCAAATTTTGAAAAAGTAAAGGAGGAAGTTTACACGGAGAATGCCGATTTCCGAGACAAATTATGCGATGCCGCCCATATGTGTGTGAGTGAGTGAGTGAGTGAAGGTATTAGAGATTATGTGTGTATGAGTGAGTGAGTGAAGGTGTTAGAGATTGTGGGTATCGAGAATGAGTGAGTGAGTGAGTGTGTTAGAGATTATATGTGAATGAATGAGCGGGTTGGTATGTTAGAGATTGTGTGTGTGTGTGAGTGAGTGATTGTATTAGAGACTCTGTGAGTATGAGTGAGAGAGTATATTAGAGATTGTGTGTGTATAACAGATTTTTTGCGTCAGTGTGAGTGAGTGTATTAGAGATTGTGAGTGGATGAGTGACTGCATGTAATTAGTGACTTTGTGCATGGGTGATTGAGTGTATTACATATTGTATGTGTATTTGTGACAGAGTGAGTGTATTAGAGATTGTGTGTGGATGAGTGACTGAGTGAGTTTGTTAAGAGATTGAGTGTGTATGAGTGAATGTATTAGAGATTGTGTGTGTATGAGTGAGTGAATGTGTAAGTTTATTTAGAGCTTTGTTGTATTTTGACAGGTTTTCACGTTATTTGTTGTGGCCCTTGAATGCCTTCCTTATTTTATTTTTGAAAAGCTGGCAACTATGTATATGTATTTGTTATCATGTCAATCCTGTCAACTGTGTATGCGGAACTGAAACAATAAAACAATGTGCCTTATTTGGACAATAAAAGTTACCTGATCTTTTCTCATCTTATCTTAGAGAAAAATGTGCAAGGATGGCATCAAATTTCCTTCACAAATCGTTACATCTTCCAATGATTTTCTTTGCAACTGGTACTGGCAGTAGGTTGCAATTTGTCACGATTAGAGCTGGTTCCTATATGGGCAGGTTGTCCCTAGCAAATATAAATCTTAGAAGATGCCCCAAAATATTCTTATATGGTTATAATTTTGTTTCTTCTGTTTGCCTGTCTGTCTCATTCTCTCTCTCTCCTCAAAATTTTTATGAACCAGAATGTCAAAACGAGACTTTATAATTTTGAATGATAATTATATTCACATTTATGCTCATCACTCTTGTTTTTAGAGAATGTAATTACATGCTCAGAAATCTTTCATTTAGATCATTTGAGCTCTTAATTTTATATTTAGAATTGTCGAGTGAAAGCCAACTTCGGAGCCAGACCATTTGCCTTTGCTGAAGGACAGCAACACAGAGACGCAGCTGAGGCAGCCAATGACGTTTTACGGGACATTCGAGAGTCTTTTGGCCATCTTCCTTTCCATGGGGTTTCTGACAGTGAGAGTGACTCTCAAGAAAACGCACAACCAGCCACCCCTTCAGATCAGAATAGGGACAGCAAATCGCCACCCAAACTGTCTTGTAAAACCGCAGAACTTCCTACTAACCTTAAAGGTAAGTTGATTTCCTCCCCTCTTTCTTCTTTCAGTTTGTTGTATCATAATTCCTGTAGTGTGTGTGATTGTTGTGGTACATGTTTAATTTTACTGCAATATTTGAGTATTTTTGAATGTGCCAACAGTATGTTTTCATAAGTTGAATCAATGAAGACCTGCATATCCTTGCATTATCATATTGTAATTCTGTTTTTGTCTCCAGAATATGACATTGATGCGAGTCAGAATTACAAGCTCCTTCCTTGTCATGACAACTTTGTCATCACAGGACCTGATTCACTCTTCTCTCGACCAGCAGAAGAAGATTCGGATGAAGAGACAATTGTGGATGAGTCTGCATCTGAAGATCATTATGCTTTGCTCGTCAAAGCATGGGAGCAGAAAGTCTTCCCTGTTGTACGTAGACGTTTCCGAAATGAGGCTGAGAGAAAAGATGGCCTGGAACAGATTCGGGGTGCCCTTCAGCTAGGTATGGTTATTTCAGGTTCAGTGTTATTTCTTCAGTACAGAATTACTCAAATGTTTTAAGTAAATGTAGTGTTAATCTTTGTTTGATAATGACTCAGTTGTAAAAGAGGAGATGAAATGGACACATTTTTTATCTATCAAGCTAAGTCTATGTTACACAGTGTTTCGGAACTATGTCTAGCTGATGCGTATCAGTTCAGCCAAATGCCAACCCACATGGCGGACATTCATCTCAACTGAGTCAATTGTTTCATCATAATGAACGATTTTTCTATGGAAGGCAAACTCGAAGAGATCCTTGTATCTATTCAAAATCTATCCGAAAGGATAAAGCGTCTAGAGGTAAATGCAGCAGGTCCTGCGACATTTAAGTCTAGATTTTTCATTCCAATTCTAGTGAAGTCCATCAACCGGTTGATGCCTTGGATCAAGATCTTGATCTACATAACACATCAATCGAGCGATCCCAGGTTCGACGGAGATCCTGCCGTCGCTGATGTTCAACGTGATTTCGAATCCATCAACGATTCCCTCAGTAGAGTTCACCTTCCTTCTTCATTGAAGGTAAATGACTCATCATGGGGGATTAAAAATGATCTGAAGCCTCTACATAATATTATTTCTAAGTGCTCCAGATTTGCAGAGACCGGTCTTAAACTATTGGGGTCTAGTGACCCAAACTCAAGACCTACCACCAGTGACGCTTCATCGTTGAAGACGTTGGAAAAACTTTTCGTTATTCTGTCAGCCCAAATATCCTAACTGCAAGGAGAATTCTCCACACTGGTTGTTCATTCTACCTTTAACAACGAGACGTCGAGATAGTTTCGCCCTTTTGAAAATAATACTGGGGCATTAAATCAAAGCGCCCTTAACAACATCCACTCAACGACCAGTTTCCAGACCTGGCAGGGGCCTTTTTCCAGCTTTTCACTTTCGTGGCAGAACCATACATGATTAAATTATAATTCTTTTAATGTTTCTGGGCGTGATGGTTCATCACAACTTCCCCATGGTGGTCAAAATTAGACTTGAATAGCATTTGTTTCACACTGACAAGAACTAGTTCTGTGCGTTTGACAACTTGACCTCATTTCATAACTGACTGGCCCCACCCACATTCTTTCGTCATCTGACAGGCACGCCCGTTTGCACGCCATGTCGTTATCACTCCTATTGTTAGGCCTTGTACTGCTATATCTGGTACCTGTGTAGACCATGTAGACCTAGGCGTACGTATGTGTAAACCTATGCTGGATGGGCTTACTTCGTCTTTTCGAGGGGGTAATCTACGTTCATCTTTTATTGAATGGAAGAGATGTGTCTCCAACCCAGCGTTACTTGCTTGAATGGATTGAGCACGGTGTCAGACTACCCTTTCTTTTGGTTCCTGACTCTTTCAAAGAAAAAAACAGAGAGTTCAACCAAAAAGAGAGTGAATTCTTAGACACGGAAATTGCATTCCTGCTTCAGTCGAACTGTATTAGTCTGAGTCCCAAACACCCCACTGTGTTTCGCGTATATCGGTTGTACCTAAGAAAAACAATTCTTACTGGCTTATTGTGGACCTCCAACAATTGAACCAATATTGTGCTCCCAAAAGGGTTGTTAATGAACACATTGAAGACGTATTAAAAACCATCTCTGTGAATGATGAACGTGTGACGATTGATATAAAAAATGGGTTTTATCTCATTTGTGTCCATGAAGACTACAAAGAATTTTTGGGTTTCAAATGGAAAGAAACTTATTATACATTCAATGTTCTTCCCATGGAGAGCAATTGTTCCTCATATTTCTTTTACAAAATATTAAGATCTGTCATTGAGTACATAAGATCTCAGAATGTTAAACTATCATGTTATGTGGATGATATTATTATCAATGACTCTGAAGATAAAACAGATGACTCTAAGAGTTTAACAATTCATACTCTTGAGTGTTTTGGATACTTCATCAATTATGGGAATTCTAAACTAATACCTTCCAAGGAGAAGGAATATATTGGTTATGTAATCAACACTAATAAAAGTATTAGTGTATGGTTAGAAATACCAAAGTAACGAATTCTCAAGGTCAAACATGATATGAAACGAATCTTACAGAAGAGAGAGGTTTCCGCACGGGCTCTGGCAAGGGTCGCAGCCCAACTTGTGTCTTTCTCTAGGGCCAAATTCCCCTAAAAATTGCTTCTGCATAGCATCTATAGGCTTCTCAGAACACGGCATAATTGGCAATCAGTCGTACAATTCAGTGCTGCATGTAGCACTGACCTTGAATGGTGGCTAGGCTCTTTATCCGCATGGAATGGTCGGTCGATATGTTTCGCTCACAAAGAAAAGTTTCAAATCACAATGGATGCGTCAGCCCTTGGCTGGGGAGGAGCCATAGTGAATCAACCACAAGAAGCCCAAGGCTTTTGGGATCATGATATCGCGACTTCATCTTCGAATTTAAGAGAACTATTGGCAGTTCTACTTTCGCTTCGCAGTTTCCTCACCTT
Organism: Goniobranchus kuniei; assembly: GCA_025770095.1. NCBI lineage: Eukaryota > Metazoa > Mollusca > Gastropoda > Nudibranchia > Chromodorididae > Goniobranchus > Goniobranchus kuniei. The sequence continues at coordinate 4,693 of JAOYNN010167468.1, forward strand.
TATTACGGGAAAAAACGTCCAAGTCCTAACGGGCAATATTACTACAGCGGCATATATAAACCTTGAAGGAGTTGGCAGTGCGCAGTATTATCGGAGATTGCCACGGAAATATGGTCATTATCGACCAAACACAATTTTCAAATATAGGAGAAATACCTCCCAGGCAAATGCAATACAAGAGTGGATGGCTTGAGTCGGCTCAAGCCCCACTACGAATGGAAACTCCACCCGGGTGTTTTCCGTTATCTGGTCCACACAATAGACCAGTGCGTATCGTTTACTTATACTCATTGCAGGACTTACAACAGTTTGTTTCTAGATCCTCACACCAGCAACTGGGCTCTCGAGAACAATTTTGTAAACTGTCCTATTCGTCTTTCTAGGGAAGGTGCTGGACATCATTCATTCACAGAAAGCCTTTGCGACAGTAATAGCCCCTATGTGGAAAGCTCAGAGATGGTTCCATCAGCTGAAGAATATGCTCATACGCTCTCCCATAAAACTTCCCAAATCGAAACTGTTGTGCATCCCTTTAAAGGGATTCACCCCAGAACCAGTGTAAAATCCCAGATGGCGCCTATATGCCTGGAGAATCTGTGGAGGGAAAGATTGATTTCCTTAAACAACTGGTCTGAGCAAACAACTAACCGTATTCATTCTGTATCGCAAAGTCTACGATGACACACTACATCATGTATATAAACCAGTACAAAGAGTTTTGTTTGGATAAGTATGGTCATTTTCCTACCCCCACACAATTACGGGAAGCTTTGTCGCCTACTTCCTATGCCTCAAAAGCGCCACATCTAATATGCCTGAATCAATACTTACCATAATTGCTTCTGCAGCGAAACATCTGTTCAATGCATTGTCATGGCAACCATTCTCTAACGATGTTTACACACTCATAAAGGCTTTGATCAAAGCTGACACCAGCAAACAGGACCAAAATTATGCTGATTGAAAATTTTTATAGGCTTTTCGAATCCTGGGATGGCAATCAATTCCTTGGCTTAAAATGCCTTTGTCAAAAATGCATTACTCTGTTGGCCCTGGGTTGTATGGCGAGACCCTCTGACCTTGCCCCATATAAAGGGTTTTGTAAACATCAAATACAATTCAATGACGACCAATCTGCATCTATTGATATCTTTGGCATTAAGAATGATAAGGATACGCGAGAATTTGAAGTAAAACTGGAGCCCAGCACGAATGCAAAACTTGACCCAGTGGCATTTCTACACTCATATTTGGTTCGGATGAGTTTATTTACCTCCAAAGGGGGCCCAGTTTTTCTGTCCCTAAACAAGCCTTATACAGCTCTGAACGCTGCTTCGCTGCTTCTGTTTCACACATCTTGCGCGAGAGCATCACACAAGCGGGTCTCCCATACTCATTCACTCCCCGACCCTTTCGTGCTAGTGCAGCAACTAATGCTATCTATAATAAAGCAGACCCAAATGTTTGTCACCAAATTTGGCAATGGAAGACAAATTCAGTTTTCTGGCAACATTATGTGTACCCAGTTAGCTCAGACAATGTGACTGATAAGATTCTCGGCAGTTCACTTAGGCTTTCTTAATTTATACATGCACCTTACATGATTTGATGTTCCTTTCTGCCTTTTTAATTATTATTATACCGGTAGTCTAGTTTCTAAGACTTAGACTGGTTTCATATCTCATTATCTACATTCATTATGGATTCTATTCAATGTCATTCACTTGCAATTCTTGAAGAACGACGTATTGTTACTCTGTGACCATTGTTTTTTCCCCAATGTATGTATTCGTTATCTATTACGTACACTTCTTGTTTTATCACTTTACTTAACATGATCTCTCTCACTTTTGTCCTGTGCTTGATTTCGTATCTCTCTATTAAGGCATTAATGTTACAATTTTTCTTTTTCATAGTAAAAATTGTTTGAATTGAAGACACACTGGTGTAACTTCAGTTTTGTTAAAGTCTATGTTACACCAGTGTGTCGGAACGATGTTCTTCTGCGCATCCAGTTAAGTCTAGCTAATGCACATCAGTTCAGCCAAGTGCCAGATTATCATTCAGTTGATTATTTAGTTGATTATATTGGTTTCTCGGGAAGGCAGATCCTGTTAATATTGCTTATGTTGAGGAGGTTGTGTACTTGCCTGGATAAGGCATTAATGTTACAATTTTTCTGTTTCATAATAAAAATTGTTGGAATTGAAGACACACTCACTGGTGTAAAGTCAGTTTTGTTAAACCTGCACTTCATGTTCATGTGGATGGATGGTGTAGGGGGTGGGGGCTGTTTTAGAGTATCCATAATCATATTTATGTTTTGTTGTCTTGAAGACTTTGTTTTATATAAATAAGCAAGATAAGTTTATTAACCAGATGGGAAATTAGGCCTACTTTATCTAGCAAGTGCAAAAAGACTTTTGTTTCAGTTTTGTTTTTGTTTTTGTTTTGTCTTGCTGGAAAGGATACCTTCCAGGGGTGGTTAGACAGAGTGTGCTTTTATTCTGCAATTACATGGGTTATACTTAAGTTTATTTACTCTTGGGAAAGCTGTAGCTCAGTAGTAGAGTGTTGGCTTGCTGACTGAGAGGCAGCAGGTTCGATTCTCCCAACAGACAAATGTGTTTTTTCCTTAAGCAAGAAATTTTTGCCTAAGTTAGAATGGGTATAGGAATGGCTGAAAAAGTACTCTACAGTAGACTAGGATCCTATTCAGAGATTGATTGATAAAATTTGTCACCAACCACTTCATGCAATAGAAACTGGGATCAGCTCCAGTCTTATTAGTCGATGCCGCTCAAGAGGGACTTCTCTACTTATTTACTCATAATGTAACACAAACCAGCATAGCTTATAACATCCCTATTTACACTCATCTATCATTCAGGCATGACAGACATAGCTCGTCAAACTGTGGAATTTTTGTATGAGGAAAATGGGGGCATTCCCTTGGACCTTCACCTTCCCACAATTGATGACATCAAAGAAGATCTGGCCAAGTTCACCATAGACCGTGTGAAGAAAGGCACCACTGTCATCATCCGCACTAGGACTGGCAGTGCTAATCAGGCCGCCATGCAACTACCTAAATTTGCTGTGCGCAGTATGCTGAAGACATTTGGTTTGACAGGAACCGTTCTGGATGTGGACACGGTATGTTTGCCATTGCCCTGAATAAACAACCCTGTGAAACATTCATGAAACAAATGGGATTTTGGTAATCTTAGAATTGTTAAATCAATGTCAAATAAAGAGGAGGTGTTGAATAATTATGTTTCTTATGTTGAGTGCCCTAGGATACATCTCTTAAAGTTTTAAACTCCTTGTGTGTTCCCTCACTGACTTTCTGTCTGTCTCTTCTTCTTCCTCCTCCCTCCCTACTCTGTCTGTCGGTCTGTCTGTCTGTCTGTCTCTGTATGTCTCACTCTCTCTGTGTGTCTGTCTCTGTCTGTCTGTCTGTCTGTCTGTCTGTCTATCTGTCTCTCTCTCTCTCATTGTCTCTGACTCTGTCTATCTCTGTATCTTCGTCTGTCTCTCTATCCTTTTGTCTGTCTATATCTGACAGTCTGTATCACTGATTTTCTATTTATCTCTAGGCTCTCTGTCTGTCTCTCTATCTCCCACTTTATTTGCCTGTCTTTCCGAGTGTCGTACTTTCACCAACTTACATGCACGCTCCCATGAGCATGTACGTGTACTTATTCATTTCATAATTTATGGGTGGATGCTTGACTTCCTGAAAATACTGTGATAAAAACCATGTTCTGAATGAAAAGCAGTCCATGTGTTTAAAAATTGAAAGGGAAACTGCTTCCCATAGTCCTCTTTTAGCAAAATGCATCAAAGAAACGATTGCATATACTATTATTATCCAAATTCATCCATCTAGAACATCGCCAGCACGTCTACCTGGTGAGAGAACTATAAATCGGTTTGCTTGTCTGTCATGGTAGTTTTCTGCACCCAAAACGACCAAATTCTGCACAAATTCTGCAAGGATTTCTACCACGGCAAAATTTTTTCCATACTGCTTTAAATAATATAATTACCATTAAGCATGAGCTGACAAGTAGTATTGAAGGCACAATTTGAAAACAAAAACAAAACAAACAAACAAACAAACAAACAAACAAACAACCCAAAAAATTAACGATTAACAGCATACAATCTGTATTTTTGTTTAGAAGCACAAGCCGATAACATAAAATTCTTGCAAAAAGTGTGACCCATTAGAAACGAGACACCATTGTACAATTTCAAAATCAGTTAAGCTGGCATTTAAGCTTTGTCATTGATACACGAAGCACAAATTTGTGATCTATTCTTTTGGTAGCAGGCAGCCAGCTCAGGCCGTTCAGGATTAGCGTCACGCGATCAACCATTTTCTTTTGAACTATCAATTTTATTATGCGGCACAATTCTGAGCTGTCTGAACTCGTTTGATGGGGAAACCGCTATATAAATCATGCCAGTTATTTTTGTACAGAAATTTCTTTACCTTGAAAGAAATATCAAGAACATTTGTGTTTACGTTTAGGAAAAGAATGCATTGTATCTTTTTTCCAACTGAAGCAAAGGAAATGAATTGTGCTGAGCTGTTTGACAAACATGCCAACTTATCAAAAAATTCACGCTCACAAACTCTTTGAAATACAGAAACAGCAGATCCTTCAGGCTTTTCTCTGCAAGACGGCGTCTCCGATCGCCGTGGAACAAATTATAAAAAGAAAAGCTCCTCTCTGCATCGCCACTGTGCACTGTAACGGACATGTATGCTCTTGGAAAACTGAAGCTGACATTCAGCGGAACTTCTCTTCAAAGCATTCTTTCCTTTAAAATATGTATCCATTTTTCTAGAGTATAGAATCCAGATCTAGTTCAAGTTTGTTTAGGCTTACATTCCGGCTTTCGGTGAGAGAGATCACTCAAATGTCGTCAGCTCGGTTGAGTTTCATTTTTTTTTTCTTTTTTCTGTTTTTCTGTTTTGTTTAGTTGTTTGTTGTTGTTTTTTTTGCAATTCTACATCTGCTTACTTATGCAAAAAAAAACAACAACCCAACAACAACAAACAAACAAACAAACAAACAAACAACAAAACACATTAGTCTGAATGCATAATAATTCAGCGAAACTATGCAAAAAATCAAAATGCCGCGTCCGCGCCGCGGGTAAAGTTCTGCGGCGCGATTGATCCATTTTCCATGATCGCGCCGCGGTTGCAGCGCCCGCGGAAAACAACTATGACAGGCTTGTGATGTGACGTTCCCTGCTGTCCCTGTAAGGGTTCCTGGGTCATCATATGAGACGTGCTAGAAAAGGCTTAATGGCAGATCTTCCCATATTTGTCGTAAGAGGCGACTTAGGGTTGAGAGAGATGTTCTTCTCACCATCATCCTTATATGTACATCAAGGGCGAAAGAATATCATGGGTAGTTAATGCAGGGGCGTGATGGCCATGTTTGGTTCATATTTTAAGAGAGATAATAATTTACCTAGTTGTTCAAATACAAATTTCGATTATACATACTATTCATTAGTGTAATAATCATAATAGTATTCTATTATTATTGTTTCTTATTTTAAATTTTGTTCGCAACTTCTTTTTTTATCCTTTGTAAAAAGGTTGTTTTTTTTAAGAATATGTTATTTTTGTTCTTTCATTTTTTAACTTTTAGCTTGCACATCGTTTTACTTTTTTTCAATGGCGCCGAAATGACCTGACAGAATCGAAAAGCCACAAATACCAAACAAATAGAAAATCAAACCATCCATCTATCATCCAGAAACGCCTGAAAATTGTCCAACCATATTTATTCCATCGCTTAATCATAATTTTATCAAGATTTCTTCATCAATGGAGATTATACACGAGTCTTCTTCATTTTGGAAGGGGAACATAAAAAATAATTCCAGTTTTGTTACCACTAACACTTAGATATTATTTTGTTGCTTTATTTATTCGTAAAGTAAGAGAAGTTATATCCAGTCTCTACGCACGGCAAAATAAAAGTTTAAAAAGATGCATTATGAACAAGACCCAGAATTTTTTGTATTAGAACAACCAGACTGACACGATTTAAAAGACAGAAATTGAGTGTATCATGACATGGCGGAATCAAAGATTCGCGAGAGCCTATATACGATATAAAAAAGACAGTCTGATAAACGAAACTTAGAAGAAAAAAAAAAGAAGAATGAGGGTTGCATAATTTACCTGAGCACTCGAAAAAAATGGCCTAGTCCTTACATTCCCTCTGATCCTATGATTCCAGTCCAGAGTACACATGTGTGTCGATAACGCTGGACGTTCACTACAGAGCCCTCCCTCCTCCCCCACCCCCCAAGCCAAAAATATCCGATGGTTTAGG
>JAOYNN010167579.1:0-11063 GCA_025770095.1 Goniobranchus kuniei
ATATTTCTCAGGTGAAAATGAGAAGCTTGACAAATCTTCTTCACATGGGTGTTCATGGAGAGATCAGAATCGAAATAAATTCCAAGATTTCTTACAGAGCTAAATTTCTTTACACAAATTTCTGAATCGCCAATCATTAGTGAATCAAAATTAACGCAGTTTCGTTCACTAACAGTTCCAAAAAGTAAAGCTTCTGTCTTACTATCGTTTAATTTTAATTTATTTTGGGTCATCCAGTTTATCACACTGTTACAGCAGCTCTGAATGGTAATGGCTGCATTTCCTTCTGGTCCTTGTTTGAGGGCAACATAGATTTGGGTGTCATCGGCGTATAGGTGGAAGTCAACACCATGATTAAGCATGATCTGGTAAAGTGGCGCCGTGTACAGAGTGAAAAGAAGAGGTTCCAAAATGGAGCCTTGAGGAACCCCGAATGGGAGTTGTTGTGGTCTTGAGAACATGCTTATGGTCTGTGTAGACGAAGATGTTGGCGGATAAATTTTCACAGACTGTGTGTTTTAGACCTTGTCCTTCAGAAGCCCCCACAAAGAGAAGTCCATGGTAGTCAAATCTGGTGACTAAGCAGGAAATTCAACTGCCCATGTTCATCCAATCCACCAATTCTACAGGTTTTCATGTAGATGAGCTCTCGACTCTCACATTACAGTAAAAGTGGAGAGTTGCATCATTTTGTTGGAAGTTGGAATCAGCATTTCCAAAGAGTGTATACATTATTGTGGGACACCCTGTATATCATTGTAAAAGATCTCGTCTGCCTTATCCATCTCTTCTGTCGAGCTTGATATTGACATAGGTTTTCTAGCATTTGCATTGGTTTTTGGATTTCGATATTCGATGGTGTAGTCAAATCCTGACAGAAAGAGTGCATATATCTCTGTTGCATTGCTGCAGACATGGTTGGAATTGCTCTGTTAGGGCTAAAATGTACTCAACCGTTGCTGGTGAGTAATTAAAGTGAGATGTTTTCTGCAAAAATAATTGAAAAACTTTTTGACTCCTCATGCGATTGATAGAGCTTCCGTATCTAGCTGAGAATAGTTCTGTTCAGCTTTGTTCAGGGTGTGTGATGCATATGCTATTGGACACTTCACATTCCTTGGTGATATGAAATAGCAAGATTTCAACCTCGTTCGATGTCTAATTTGATTTTTTCTTAGCGATAAGCTAGCTTGCTGAAGCAGAATCAGCCGCCGCCCTCTTTGTTTGATTTAGAAAACGAACAAAAAATTTCCGAACATGTTCTTACGAAGAAAGTTTGCCTACGAAGTTTTTTATGAAACTGCTATACGAAATTCGCAAATTTGTTCGTAAGAAAAGAACGTACGAAATTCCTACGAAATTTTTTATGAAACAGATGGCTGGATTTTTCATAAATTGAGACAATTTGGTTACTATAAGAGGGATCTGCTCTGGTGGTTGTCACGACATAAATCAATCCACCAATGATTTCTCTTTATTTTCTTACATCCTTCACAGAACACATCTCACTTTTCAGCTTATTTGTGTTTAATTTACATGGAGTGTATTTTGGTTAACAATTTTCCATTTCAAACCTTTTCAGAAGTTTTTCAATGTAATGGTATTTAGACATTGTTATTACATTACATCTTCCTTTTGATTAAATTCAATTCTAAGGAAACAGGACAGTTCACCCAAATCTCTCATTTTAAACATAGTGTTCAGTTTGCTTTTTACAATTTTTATTGCTTCTTTGTTTTGAGATGCAATAAGCAATACATCAAATCATGTGATGATTGATACAAATCAAGTTCAAAATTGACGGTGAACAGTTCCACATCCGAGTTTATTTTTATTGTTTCTCATCAGAACACAAAATATAGTGCAGCCATTTTTAGCTAGGCATTTTCCTCCTCACTGATTCCATGATACTCCCAATTCGATATTCAAATCACCTGAATACTTTAGATCCTACAGTTATCGATTCTCAAACAACACCCAAATGACATTGCACGCATATAAATCGTTTTCTACAATGCCAAGGGGTTTTTATCAGATTCTTTGTCAGAGTTGACTTGCTTTACATATACACATGGATATGGTAATGATTGGGAAAATCGCTGATCAGTTAGATGAATGTGCAAAGTCTGGTTCCAGTTTCTCCCGCTTTGTGTTAACCCTTACAAAGATTTCCTTGGCATGAAGACAATCTTTTTACCAGTATCATGTGTTACTTCAAAACCTTTGGGTTGTTTGATAAAAATCTGTCTATCAATGTGAGCATTCAGGAATGCAGCATTCCCATCCATCTGATGAATAGTCATTTTACGCTTAACAGCCATTGAGTTTATACATTTGTGCAGTTCGGATTGAGGAAATCTGTGCTGTGGGAGAGAATGTCTTCTGATAGCCAATATCAGGGATATGAGAAACATTTGATTTTGAGTTGGAGGGGTTATCGAGATTACTTGTCATTTTGTTGTAAGCAAATCCAGCGAAGAAATAATAATTATTATTGGTATCTCTTTCACTCTCATCACTGACATAATATGCAGAAGTTTTGTTTTTCTGCCTGCTTTTGTGACAATAGTGTGTACATGTGTTTTGGACTCACGTATTTCATACCATCTTTTCTTATTTCTAGTTTTTAGTGTCATGAGGGGTAGTCTTGCATTCACTGCAGAATTTTGAATTGCCTTGAGAGCATTTCTGATGTGGACGCCATGTTCCCGCAGCGTTGAGGACAAGGGTTTCATCATTACGGTGGAAACTTTCTCCCTGATTTCTAAGACTTTCTTTCAGTTCACAAAATGTTTGTGTCTTTTCTGTTTGAGCTGTAACTGTGCTAAAGGGTTGAAAGTGTTTTGGAAGCCATTTCAACACCATAGCAATCAACAAAGAGTCGCTGATCTGTTCTCCAGCTTGTTTAAGAGACATTGAAGTTGTTTCAGCTCTGATAATGTAATTGGTGATTGTCTCACCAGGATGATTAACAGAAGTTAATTTGTTGTATAATGGTGATTCTCGCTTTACCTTTAGGCTGCTAATGTGACCTCAATATTCGCAAGGCCTTTCTTCCATCATCATTTGCATCCCTTAAAACTAAGGAGAAGGAACGATTGTCGAGCAATTGCACCAGCTGGGCATAGGCTTCTCCATTTTTTTTGTATCATTGACCTCAGCTGCATCGTTGTCAATCATGTCTTTGAACACTCAACGACACCACAAATTCTCATGAATCCTAAATTCTTTGCCTCCCATAATTTATACCTTCGTTCATCTCCATTGAAGAAAATGTTCCTGGGCCCATAACCTGTAGAGGATGGTTGGGTATCCTTCCTGGCTGTGGAATATATATATTGGTATCAAATTTGGCTCCCTTTTGATAAAAACTTAGTCATTAACATTTCATTTCGTACTCATACTTATGGGACGCATGTTTTATTTTGTGCACATACTGTATGACTGACATTTCAATGATCTTCACTGCAATTTATGTCAATGTGTGACATTAGTGGGCCTGTTGGAACTGCATTTACGACTGTATCATTTCCAGAAGCTGACACTGGTAAATGGAACTTCAGGCTAATAGAGTTGTAAGTGCAGTTACGACTGTAGTACTCGCAGAATCGTAACATATTTCCAGATTCATATTGTATCTTCACTTCCAACTGTACTATTTCCAGTTTTTTGGAGGGAAAAAATATGTTTGAGAAATATCCTATTCCCATATTTTTAAAGTAAAAAGTTTTCCTATCTGTCTATTTGGCAGCATGAGTTATGCCACCAAACTAAATTTTGAAACAATTCATTAAAAAGTAAGCGTAAAAATCATTTTTTTGTGGTTCCTGTAAAATTTTATTTTTGCAGTTACAACTTTTATTTCCGGGTGACGATTTGCTGATACGTTGTATTGGTGTGACCGGTACGCTGACCTCTCTGCTTTTTAACATATTTGTTAAGATTGTGATTGCAGCTTTGGCATCAAGAAATCTTTCCTTTTGTTTGGAAGATCGATCAAGCTACAAACTTATGAAATATGTTTTGGAGATGTAAAAATCTGTAAACACCTTTATTTTCTAATAAGTTCTAAATAAGTGAAATTTACTCTTTTTTTTTTCTTTTTGCTCAGCATTTGAGATCAATAAATGATAATACAGGTACTATAAGTTGCTGTTTGTATTGAAAAGATATTACTAGGTATGATAAATTTCAGCGCTATTCCCCATCTTTTTCTGCCTATCAGACAATACCATCCATTTGGAAGATGTATGTGCCTATTCCATTTTTGTAATTTTGTAAATACACAATTATGGATATTATAAAATCAAAAGTTAAGGGGTGTTATAAAATCAAAAGTGTAAAAAGCAAACTTCCTTCACTTGTGACAATTTTTTTTATTTTTTAAATTTTGATTTTCATTTTTCAATTTCAGACAATGTATGATGATGCCGATGATGAGGATTCAGATGATGATGATGATGATTATGAGTCTTAACTTCTAATTAATTAATACTGCCATTAATGACTTATTGACTGTGGGTTCATTAATCTATTCTTGCATGCAATATTTTGCATGTTTCATTTATTATATCTATCTAACTGTGGCAATTTTATCTATGAACATTATAGTTTAAAAAAAAGAAATTTTCTGGTTGTGGGTTGACTGGCTGATTTAAAGATGCCTTAGTTATGATACTATTCTAACAAATGAAATGGTTAAAGGTGGAACCACATATTGAAACTTCTGATACCGGTACAAGATAATTTCTGTTATAGCTGTGACATTTCCCTGGTACAATACAATTTCATTTACCATACAGCTGTGATAGTTTCCTGACACATTACACAATTTCAGTTACAGCTGTGACATTTTCCTGATAAAACACAATTTCATTTACCATACCACTGTGATATTTTCCTGACACAACACAATTTCAGTTACAGCTGTGACATTTTCTTGATATAACACAATTTCATTTACTTTACAGCTGTGATATTTTCTTGATGCAACACAGTTTCAGTTACAGCTGTGACATTTTCCTGATACAACACAATTTTAGTTACAGCAGTGACATTTTCCTTATAAAACACAATTTCAGTTACAACTGACATTTTCCTGATACAAAACAATTTCAGTTATAGCTGTGACATTTTCCTGATACATGTACAAAACAATTTCATTTACAGCTGTGACTTTTCAGTCATTCTCCCCTTGTGATCACCATTTTGCTTTATGGCTTTCTGCAGGGTACTCAGACCTTGCAGGCTTTGCTGTATTCTGTTCTTAGATGACTTTGAATATTCCTGTGTGGGTTCTGGGTACCTCAACTGAGAGACTATAGAATATGCCCTCATAAATCTCCCCATGCGTGTTGTAAGAGGCAACTTAGGGACTAAGGTTTGAGTTGAAACTTCTTCTCTCCTTCTCTCAGCTGTTTTCTGGGAAGGAGAAAATCTTTTGTACGGTACTTCTTCTATTCTCTTAGTTACCTATCTAAGACGACTTTTGATGTAACGACGTTCTATGTATAATGACACTGTTTCCAGGTCCCGATTTTTTCCTTATCTTTAGTATAAAAAAAACCACCTCACTATGACGACATAATTTTAGTAAAAACTATGTATAGCGACATCGTTATGGTGGTAATAGGCAACATGAAATTGACAGTGAAGATGACTTTTCTGGTCCAATGAAATGGCTTGCTTTCCTTCCATCAATATCATGCACTCATTATTTTGCATTTCTTGTCTGAGGACAGAACTTCATTATTTTATCTCTTTGACAAAATCTTATCCTAGCATTCCATCTTTTTTTTCCATCTTTTCTCTCTTAAAACTTTGAGCCCAACACTAAAATTGCATCAAAAAGAGCATCTGGCATAAAACCCCTGCCATTAACCTTTGCAGTACACAAGCTGAGAGAAAAATTAAAAATTATCTGTGATTAAATGATAATATGTGATAATGAATTTATCTCACTGTGATATTTCTGATGCTGTGTATTTATAGTACCAATAGCTGCCTTTACTTTTTACAGTATTTAATATTTACATATCATAATTTCATATTTTAGAAATCGTTTCATCATCATCATTCTTTCTCATGAAAGTGAAATTGTTCATACTTTAACTTTCTCCTTTTTTACATTTTATAGTATGAAGTGGAATGGAGAGAGATTTTGACTCTTAAGATCCCGGAGATTTTGAACAGCTGAAAAACTATTGTATGAAAAAAATGTTGGTGTAATTTCTAGTTTATGACATTAATTATAAATTGATTATTTTGTTTACATTACTTGCATAAACAATTTTATAGCCTGTAAATCTGGTTCAGCTTTAAAATCTTGTTTTTCATCAAAGCATTTAGTCCTTTCATAAGTAACATCTAACTAGTCTATGTTGTTATTCTATCATTGAATCTCTTCATTTTATTATGTGCAGAATTATTTTTATTTCTATAACAAATTTTATTGTTAAGTATGTTGAGAATTGATGTCACCAAACCTCTTGACTATATTGGGGACATTACATAAATGCTAAATCCCAATAATTTCACCGCTTCTGTCAACCAGAATCAACTATATATTTAAAGCAAGTTATTTACCATCTGTAAAACCATTCCACGGAGTATTCAGGAATCCAAATCTCTGTCTGGTTTTAAACAAATCTTTAAAAACCGTTCTTTTTTAATTCTTGTATGGTTTGTGGAGTGTGATTGTGGTAGCACATTTTGCAATGAGCCAAGAGTTTCATGTTTCGAGGAGACAGTGTCTTCTCACAGCTGAAGAGAGGCTTCAAAATCTTTACAGACTGGAATCAGAAATTGCTTCTACAGGGTGCTACATGTAAAGCGCAACCCATGGGGCCCTTTTTTGCGTTCATTTGCTTTAAGCAGCACATCTGCACGTAGCATAATGTATTAAGGCCTTCACGTTGAATATGAAAGCATAGGCCTAACATGAAATTGATAACCACTAGGTTTGATCTATAGTTGTATTCACTGCAATTTGATACTTACATATTTTGCGTTACTCTGTTTTATAAGCTTTAATTATATGTTCTCACGTAGGCCTATTATCAAAAAATCCCCAAGCAGTAAGTCTGATTTTTTTAAAATAAATTAAATCAGGGGAATAATGTGATTATATGACCATAGCTCTAATTAATATAGACCTATTTGATGCAACTAAGAAATGGGGAACAATAGATTCAGTAATATAGATCTAGATCTATACCTAGATTTAGATCTAGATCTATCTAAATTTAGAATTTAAATCTAAATCACAAGGCAAAGTTGAATAAATGAGTATTCATTGAAATTTTCAATGCAAATGGAATTATTTAATAACTTTATGTGATGAAGAGAAGTAGAGACAAACAGACTAAACTGTGATCAATAAGTATCAAATTACACAGAAATTTCAGCAATCACGTAATCAGACATTTCAGCAATTACATCATACAGACGTTCAACATGATGTGAAAATCTAATAGTGAGAAGGCAGGCACTATTCGTACCTAGGTATTGTACCTAGTCTTCCGCTATCCATACCCAGAACACAACTTTCTTACACAAGTGGTATGCTTGTATTACAGTTTCAAAATCTGCAAAAGTTTTGTCAAGAGTTGAAATCCATTCTCACAGTAGATTTTGATTTTGATTTAGAACTAGATCTTATAATCTAGTAAAAGAAAATTACATGTTGAAGGAAACTGTTTAATTAAATATGTAGTACTCGAGTATATTATTATAGAATCGTCATTGATATTTTGGGTACGAATAGCTCAAGGTTAAGCCTAGGCTATTTGTACCTGGGTACGGATAGTCACTCTGTAGTGAAAATTTGGTGTGCATTGAAGCCTAATGAATGGGCTGTTAACTCTTCTCAGACGTAAGGACTTTGGGGTATAACGTAAGAATTTTTTTCCAAATTTTTGGACGCTGGATTTCCAAAGGAAATGTGGCTTTGACAGCTTTTTGCTTACTAAAACATGGCAATTTATATATCAAATGAAAGGAAAATGAATAAGGAATATGAAAAACAAGTAAAAAGTGGACTTTTTGACAAAAAATAGGCCTAATAGGGACTACCGATACATCGGTAAACGTCTGCAATGGTAAGATTTTTTTACCGATACATCGGGATACGTCCAGAAAGAGTTAAGGCTTCATGGGTTGCTTTTTATATGAAAAAACCCTGCATAAAAGCTATGAACAGCTAAGAACATTTAGATGTAGATTTCAAAATGAAATACACTGGAATCTTTTGCTTTTGAAAATGCTATTCTTGAAAATATTAATGTATCACAGATTTCTCTGGCAATCTTCAAGGTGAGACTGTCAAATTTGTCAACTTTATCATGTCAAGACTAAGCTGTCCAAGTCCAAGATTGTTTCATGAATTCAAATCTGAAATTCATCATTCATCCACATTTATGGTGTAGGATAATGATCCAATTTTAATTCAAAATTAAAGTCGCGCAATTTTCTGTCAGTTCCATTGTATATATCCCATGTGATATTTATAAAAGCACTGCTGTGATTTATCTGAATGTTAATGTGTTAGTATTATATCAATAATAGGCCTATACTATATAATGTTGTTTTCAGCCACTTCCCTTTAGTCTATCTGAATTAATTTTTGTATTATTTCATTTGCTTTGTGCCTAAACAGCATTTCGCTTAAGCTCTTATGCTTCTGATCACCAGCTCAACTCCTAAAGATCCTTTGCCTGTTATTGTTATGCTAAGATATATGCATTCTTTAATGTATTCTTAATATGTTGGCAATCCCCAGAACTATTTCAGTCATGACTATTTGCTGGCTGTTGACAAAGTATTTTTATTTCACTCAATTAACTTTTTTTTTAATGAGTCTAAGATCAGATTGCAATATCCTTTTACTGCAACAGCAATATTCTTTTACTGGATTGGCAATATTGTTTAACTGCAATGGCTAAAGTAAACAGACACATTCAGATGGATTGAGTGGAGGGATTTCCAAATGTTGCATAATTGACAACCTTTTTCATCCTTCCATTCAAGTCTATGACTGCTCATTCTATACCTGTAATTTACATTTGTAATACTGCTAATATTTCAATGCAAGATCATATTTAATTGCTGTAGGATAGCTTTGATTTCACCAATTACACCGAATTTTTGACGATTAAAAAAGTGCTTTTGTTCTTACAAATTTAGAGGAACAAAAATAAAACAAAGGAATAAATCAAATACCGGTATATGTAAAGGAGAGGACAGTGGTAATAACAATACTGTTTTCATAAGTTTTGAGCTTAAAAACTTGTTGAGAGGGATGGTTGGCGAGAAATTTATTAAAGAGTGGGAAAATCAATGACTCATTTTGATTTGTAGAGCAGGCTTCAAACGATTTACCCTACTCATTCATGCTATTGAGGAACGTAGAACTGCTAAAAATCTTTGCCATCCAATGCAGTTTCTCATCATTCTTCTCAAGAACGTCCATGTCATCCGAGCTTTCTTTTAAATCTTTCTCTAACCTCACCTCCAGATATGTTCTAATTTACTTTCTCCTGTTACTCTTACCCTGAGGGTTTCAAGTCAAAGCCTGTCTCATAATCTTGTCTCGTCTTTGCTTTCTTTTGTTGTACTTAGGCTGTTTCCCTCCAATGCAGGAAGTAGCCCAACGCCAGATGTACCATTTTTTTTTTTTTCCTTTTTAACCCGGGCCTCATACCGTACTGCCACTGTTAGTTTAAGTTACAATTTTAGTCATCCTTTGTTAGTAAGCCGACTTCTATTTTAAACTTTTTATTTCTTTTCCTACGCTGATTCATCCAAGCACATCATTGCATAAGATGCAATTAGTATCCGTTTACATAGTTTCTATCCCGGTCCTCTACAGGATCCCAGGTGAGGCCTCTCCCCAAACCCGTCACCCTAATTTTTATTAAAAATTGGGAAAAAGATCAACAAAAACAAAACTTCTCCTTCAACGAGAACACTTTAACCGAGCCAATATCAGGGGAGGTTGGGGGTGGGGGGTGGTGAAGAAATGAAAAATAGTAAGATTTGAATTACTCAGCTTTAAAAAAAAAAAAAAAAAAACTTTGGGGAATCGGTCGTCATGCATTATCAACGAGTACATATGTAGACAAAATATCACAATGACACAACAGAGACGTCTTAGCGAATAACCCAAAAAGGTAAGATGGGTTCTGGAATGTAAAAATGGTGGAATGCTACTGTTAAGCGAATGACAGGAAACAATGTTAAATAATACGATTTGAACTACCCAGCTATAAAGACGGGACAGGAGACGTTGGTTGTTCTTTTTGTTGTTGTTGGTTTTTTTCTCAGTAATCCGGGAAGTTTTTCCGCCATTCATGTTCATCGTTTCGTCTGCTTGTCTCTTTATGTTGTCTGACGAAGGATGAGACCCGAAACTTCATATCTGCTGTTCCGTCTTTATAGTTTATTACATTTCCTGTAATTCACTCAACAGTATCACCCTACCATTTTACTTCCGGGCCAATATAAGTATTTTAGAATGTGACAGTGTGTGGCAGGCTCATGGGTACCATTAGTTCATGCCATTTGTACACATTACCTCAGAATATGTTAAGAATATTTAAATGTCTGCCCTGATTGGAATCGAGACAGACGATCCTTAACGGGATTGCACTCTTCAGATCAATAAAACGAAAAAAATCACAAATCACATAAAGCAGATCAACAGAAAAAAACAACAACTATGACTTATGGCTAATCCAGAAACATTTTGACCTGTGCCATGACTTATTTCCCCTATTTACCGTGGTCATTGGCATATTCCAATTATATACATCAAGTGGAGGTACATATATCCATCGGACTTGGTAGCTACTCGCATCACCTTATCGAGCAGATCAAGCGCATATCCTCACGGCCTTTTCTCGGTGCTCAGCAGGAATTCAAGTGCTTTCAGAGGCCATCGGAGTTGCCTTGAACATGCACAACGTAACATTCCGCACTTTTAGTACCAAGGTTTATAATCTCTCTCTCTCTCTCTCTCTCTCTCTCTCTCTCTCTCTCTCTCTCTCTCTCTCTCTCTCTCTCGC
>JAOYNN010167690.1:0-16842 GCA_025770095.1 Goniobranchus kuniei
TCTCTCTCTCTCTCACACACACACACACACACACACATACCTACAAAATGCTTATGCACAAGACTCTACCCTTCTTTCTCTCTTCTATCACATAGACGCACAAACCTAAATACCCAACCACCCTGTTTCCTGGAGTAGGCCGGAATTACTGTATGCCGATGAAGCAAGCAAACTTGTACAAACTTAAGATTGTGCCTTGGTGATGAGGGTAGACATATTCATTCATAAAAGTAAGGCTTTTTTTTTCGTGCCAATGTTGGATTTTAAGGTTATCGTAGGATGTCCGAAAGACCGCGG
This sequence comes from Goniobranchus kuniei, assembly GCA_025770095.1. Taxonomy (NCBI): domain Eukaryota; kingdom Metazoa; phylum Mollusca; class Gastropoda; order Nudibranchia; family Chromodorididae; genus Goniobranchus; species Goniobranchus kuniei. Next base: position 298 of record JAOYNN010167690.1, read on the forward strand.
TGTGTGGCAAATGATCTCTGCCTGTAGCACTCAACGGCCCGAATGCTGAAACACACTTGTGAGATCGTGCTATTGCAACTCCCATGGTTTGTCGTTTTACACAAACAAACTATCGCAGTTTTTATTGTCAAAACGACATGTAGGCCTACCACAGTTTGAACTTCTGCAGGGAACATCGATCAAATAAAAAACAAAACTTTTGACCAAAAAAGTTGAGTGGAATGACATCTAGATCTAGAGATCTGGAAATTAGAAAAATAAGTTAGCAATTCGGCTTTGAGGGGCGTGTGAGCCTGTGTCGTGAGGTCGTTGACCTTGACATTTTATAATTTAACTATCGTGGTGAGATTCGTGTTTTATTGGGAGATTTGGGCTACCGGACTGGGAAAACAACAAAAAATAGAAGGCCAATGCGGGGAATCCTACCCATTTCTCGTTCGTTCTCAAAACGATTTTCTTCTGATATTTAAAAAATGGCAACCAAGAAACCAAACGAAAATTCGATCGACCCGACCGCCTGGGTGTAATGTATCTTGGTGCTTGGCGTAATGCGTACTTTTCATGACGTCCAAGTGATGACTTTAAGCTTTGCGCATAAAGTTGGCAGGTCTGTCTCTCTCTCTCTCTCTCTCTCTCCCTCTCTCCACCCTCCTTCTCCACCGCCCACACATCTCTCTCCCTCTGCATAAACTTAACATCGTATTGAATATGACATGTATATTAATATAAACCATGAACGAAACATGGTTTGCTGCTTTCTGTTGGGGGAGGGGAGAGGTCTTTTTTCCCCTGGAGGTCTACTGTGAAGCATTTTTAAAAAATGGATTGATTTAGTAAGGTCGGCGGTAAATACAGAACTTTCAGAATGCACAGATTTCCGCAAAAATATGGAAGATAGGAAGCACTGGTAATTCAGGCACAATGATGAAGAAATGCTTCTGCAGCTTATTGCTTAAATGTGACCAGGAAGAAGATATACAAATAATTAGGAACACTCACTGCATAAGTATACGAAATAACTGTACACAACAGGTAGCATGACGATCGCTTCATTTGTGAATTGGTTGTCTGATACCGCCGTCAATAACGATATTTATTGTAAGGACTCAGAAAAAGCAGAAAATGAATTTTCAACATTGAATACGGACTTACGGACTCCAGACGGCAAATACGGAACAAGTCTGTGTAATACGTGACGGTTGGCAACTATGAAAATACATACATATCAGGTTTTCAAACTGTTATAAATCATTATATAAAATAATGCTACAAAAGGATTTCAGAGCAAATCTGTCTGAACCTGAAGATGTTTGAGGATACATATGGTCATTTCTTAATGTTCAGTAAGGGAAATTTCAGTCAATCATTTAAATACTCACGACTAAAGGAACCTGTAGCAAGGATGAGAGTTCATCTAAATCTTCCACAGAGGTTTTAGGAGGCACCTAGCAGATAAAACATAAGAATGTATACAACATTTGTTTCACTCTATAAGCACTATAATGACAATTAAGGTAAGTTAAAATAGAGAGAGCATTGATCGACTTTCTTACACAATCAGGGTACTTATTTTTGACTTTTGACTGACAAGAACATCAATCATTTTTTTGTCTGTAAATGGTGTATATGTGCTATTATGCATTGTTATATGAGCATGTATATTATGTAGCTTATGTTCCAGAATGTGCATGTCTACCTGTGCTCTAACTAAATAAGTGGGAATTACTTATAAAACACATTATATTGCTGAATGCTTGAACAAACTGTCATGAATGCACACTGTGAGTAATAAGGTATACCTTGTCTCATTTTATCTTATCATGGCAGACAAAAAAAATAAAGATTGCTTTAAGCCACTGGATTCTCCTTCAAAGGTGGTCATATACATGTATTATCATGCCTCAAATTACGCCTCAATCAATCATTCTACAGATCTTAACCAATCTGTAACAGGCTCATAACTATGATATTATCTGCAAAAAAATTTATGAGAAGCTTCCTCCACAGCCATCAGGACCCATAGAATTGTTATCTATGGTTTCTGTAACATTGACCTTATTGCACCTTGTACAGTATGATGCCACTTTGTTGCATACGTACCCATCTCCATTACAAATCAGACAAGGATTTCATGGCAAAACCCTGGATTCTTGCATAGGACCTATGCAACAAAACACCAATACTCATTGAAATACCTGTACCAGAAGCCAGATGAAAACATTTTGGATAGAATTCATAGATTCCAGGGAATGCTAGCAAACAAGCCATGGCCCGTTTTTAAAACTATATGGCCGTGAAGAGAAGAACAATACTCGACTTACCATTCCACCTCGATTACTGAAAACACAGTAGCTTCCGACAAGTGCATTGGTGGTCACTGTGTGTCTGAACACTTCGACATTCAATGTATCTACTAAAAGGTCCTCTGTTTCCTGAAGCAAAGACAGAAAAAAAGTAAACATCTTTTCAGAGCATTGATGAGAATGGTGGCCAATATGATGAATGTTTATTTTTACAGCAAATCAAGCATTTCTTCTTCCACTACATATAGTACTGACTGACTCAGTTCTCAGACTAAGAATCACTCTCAGTGCACAAGTCTGTTCCTAAAGATAAAATCATTCGTTTAAAGGAAAGTACAAAAGAAAAAGGCTTAGAACCTTTACAATAATATATTGTATATTGGTGGTCTGGCAAACAGAATGAACATAAATGGTATTAAAGGTCTGCAATAAAATACTGATGCCTTGATGCTGCCAGTGTCCTTCGTTGTCTCAAAACATGTCATAAATAAGCAGAGATAAAACTAGGGCATGAGCATTACATTTAGAAACTAAACATGAATACCACAGATCTATGAATTCAACATCTTCTTAGCTATGGATATTTTGTCATTAAAAACTTTGCATTAATTTCATACACAATCACATATTTTGCATTAGGAAGGGAAAAAACAAAACAGTACTTTCACTGCCCTCTTAAAATCTTGAGCAAACGCCTTTAACGGATGATTTTCAGTAATCTTTAGATTTAGTTTACCCTGTCTAAATCTGGATGGACAAGAGCAACATAATCATTGCAAGCGATAACATTGCCAAGTGCTGACAGCTTTTCTTCAGCTCTGTAAACTTTAACACTGTCTGGCAGAGAATTCCTTATGTGTTGAAGTTCCTGGTCTGTTGTGGTGTTTGGCAGCAAAAGTCCATGACGATTTCCTGGAAGACAAGATTGAAAACATCAACACCATGCTTAACTCCACAGTAATACTCATCTTCAGATTTTTTAAAATGTCTTTTACGATCAAAGTAGTCAATATAAATTCTGTAATGTCTGGGTAATAAGGTGCATTGGATGAGTATAAGGACACACTCAATGAATTTTTTCTACTACAAGTTGTGTCTGTGGCTAGGGTGATCACATCTTGGCATGATTCGAGAATCAAGTGGCATGCACCATGGTCAGTACAAGTTTGCATGACTGCGTGGGTTCAAGCCTCACTAATGTGCGGTCATGCTCATAGCTGCAAGTCGTCGGCGTTGTGTCCTTGAGTAAGGCACTTTACTTCCCTTACCTCACTCAACTCAGGTCTGAATGAGTACCGGGTCGTTAAGACAGCGCTGTCTCGGGCTGTCTCTGTCTGAAAAAATGTATTTGTGCCTAACAGACTGCAAGTCTCATTTTAAATGTTTTGTTGCTGTTGGTCAGGGGAGTAAAATGTCATTGTAAATCGCCATGAGCATGGCTACACCATGGAACGTGCGCTATATAAACGCCATCTGTCTTTTTTTTACTCCTGACAATAGCAGCACCTTTTAGTTTAATATTCACTCATAAATGTTGTCATCATCTTCTGCATAAAATCAAAATCTTCTTCTCCTATGTCAGAGACAAAAAGCTGAAGGATAGCTTCATCTGTAATAATCATAGCATCAATTTCAGTGTCTGTGTCACTGTTGACCTTGGCCTCACTTTGATTATCAATCCCAGGCAAGGTGAAGGTTGCTCCGGCTGTTAAGTTTGACAGTTTTTTGAAGTCAGCACTTTCCTGGTTTGTGAATAAACCAGCTTTAGTAATTCCATTGATGATGGTGGATTGTTTTATTTTCTCCCAAGCAGTCAAAATCCACTGGCGCACCTGTGCAAAAGTCGCTCTCCTTGAATGACCTGTGCTTGTGAAGGATTTTTCTCCACTTGTCATCCACTTTCCCATTCATTTTGTAGCACTAACTTGAACCCTATTTTGATGCTCATGTCAAGTGGTTGTAGATATTTTGTGCTACCTCCAGGGATTATTGCTGACACACAGCTTGTTTTTTTTGACAGCTTCTTTAACAGGTGCATGTATACTTTCCATCAGTAGCAGGGATTTTTTAAAATGAAAAAAAATCACCAGCTCGTTTACCCTGACACTCCGTCAGCCAAGTTTTCACCAGTTCTTACATCCATCCTTTCCTGTTCACCTTAACAATTCCTTTAGGAAATGTCTCCTCGGGGATTGTTATCCTTTTGAAAATAACCATAGAAGGAAGTTTATCTGCCGATGCAGAGCAGCTGAGAACACAAGTGAAATGAATGTTTTTTATGGCCCATTGTTTTCAAAGTTACAGATGACTCGCCTTTCTTGTTGACAATTCTATTGGGTGATGGGTCGAAGGTCAAAGGTACTTTGTCCATGTTAATAATGTTCGGTGGACCAGTCATGGGTGAAAGTTGCCGAAGGCCCGCTGGCCTACAAATCTTTGGTAAATTTTTGGCTGGCAGACAATTATCAATCCCTCACATTAAATGGCTTAGATCTAGCGAAAACAACTAAAAAAAACAAGTGTGCAGCGTCGAGTTCCAAAGGAGTATATATAGCCTAGGCAAGGCATTGAATGCTGACACTGAATGAAAATGAAAGTAAAAAGGTGCACATTTCTGCCAGTCTCCCCAACTTCAGTCGTATGACCGCGAAGCTCAATCACAATCACAAGAAATGTTTGGCGGGCAGTGTTTCATCTATGGTCAAATATTTATGCGTCATCTGCTCCCTCGGATCTGCTGATGTAGATCCAGATGCTGTCATTATATCACTCTCAAACAATGACATCGCTAGCGGAACTTCTGCGTAGAAAAAATGAAAGAGCAGAAAGCAGATTATGAGGTCAAAGAATATCTTGACATTGCATTAGGCAATAACGTACATCGTGAAAATAGCCTGTATGTCTACTTTCAAGATGTCATGAAAATAGCCATTCTGTATACCTACTCATGGCACCTGCATTAAGTTCGATAAGACTGGGCTACGCATTGATTGGCGACGCTATGCAAAAATGAAAGTAAAATAAAAGAACAAAAAAAACAATTACAATAAAAATAAACACATTTCAGCATGTCGGCTGGCCTTCCCGACTTCAGAACATGGCCTGCAAAATTCAATCCCAGGAAATGTTTAGCCAGCAGAGCGCCGCAGCCGGCAGTCTTCACCCTTGGGACCAAAGGAATGGAATTAAGCCATGCAAATAGCTTCGGAAATTTAGGATTTTCTCATCATAGTCAGGGGACAACTGCTGACATAAAGCTGTCCTTGCTCAAACAGAGAGCCCTTTTCTGCACATAAAACATGACACCATGATGGTTTGTCTTTGAAATCAACTATGTTTTTTTCTTCCGGGATACTTTGAGATTTCAGGCGGATTTGAATTATAGAAACTCCTCGGCTGTCAGTTCGCTGTGTGTAGACCCATTCTTCAAAGTCATGTTCCAAATCTGGCCATCTACACACTATGCCCTGAAAAGCTTTCATTGTTTTCTTGCATTATGACAGTTCTCCTCTTTGCTTTCTCCGTCTTCTCACAATGGATTCATTGATCCCAAGTTCATGGGCAGCGGCTCGAATTCCTTTGTTGATACCCAACTCAATCGTTTTGAATTTGAAAGCTGCATCAAAAGAAATATGTTTTGATTTTGGCATGGTTTCTTGACCGTACGATGTATGACTGAGAAATGAAAATGATAGAATGAAACTTCACTACACAGTGCGTAACACAGTACGGTGTGTAAAGCTTTGTAAACATGGCTTGTTGTGATTGTGAACACCTGTTAGTGTTATAGTATTCTGCTCTCTTAAATCATAAAGAATACTCAAATCATACTGTGATTAAAGTAGCATACCTTAAATTCATGTAGACCATAGTGGTCAGATATCACCTGGACTGTTAAAATGTCTGTTGATGCATAATACAAATAACTGTACCAATTTCAATGGAAGCAGATACAAAAATTCACTATCATTGATTGCAGCTTAGAATAAACATATGGGCCATTCTCTCCCAATTATGTAAATTACATAGTTGTCACAAAATCCCATGCAAAAACATTTAATGCATTGTAATTAAGAAAAACCCATAACCACACAGAAAAATAGTTGACAGATCTGCTTGAGGCTCTGCGAAACCATGGAAGAAGAAAATCAACAATAACCTTTAAAATATCGCAAGAAAGCCATGCAAGTTTATGACATTTTTTAACAGCTCTTACCTCAGTTGAGATAATTCACAAAGCAAAGGAAAAAAACCGAGGCAGTTATCATTTCTGCAAAGAAAATATGTCATTGTAACTTTTTACAATAAGTTTTGGTAATTGATGGGTTACACTTGAGGTCATAAAAAGTCAAGGAAACCGCCGCTATAAACCCTATGTTTTTCATCCACTTCGAACCAACAAATGTTCCATACTTGTTAGTTGCCAATTTCATCCGATAAGCTCCTAATAATCACATTTTATGGAGAGGGCAAGCCTTTCTCAAGTGATCTGTCCCCGTCAATCTAAAATTGCAACACACCACTGATGGAAGCAAATGGCATCCAAATCTTGTAAAATTTGCTTCCATTTGTTATGATTATAACAGAGGAGAATTCGTTTTCACTCTTCAGAATCACAGTTTTATGAAGTTCCCAGCCAATCAAATTCTACTAGCATCTTTCCAGCGGTCTTTCAATATGGCGGCGCCCATGACAGGTAAGAACTGTGTTATGTCCTATAATTCTGTTGGCGTAGCGATTGGAACACTGTCCTTTTTTTCGTTGTGGCAATTGTCACAAAATTTCAAGCAAAGATGTACAAAAAGTGAATTTTCACCAGTTTTGATATATAGGTTATACCCCGTAATCATTATCAATTTTCTCAAACATGGACCAGAGATTTCTGGTATGAAGTGACGGCAGAGTTAGAATCAAGCAATGTCTTGAGTTGTAAACATTACATGGACGGAAATCTTACATGACAGGTAAAACTTTTCATTTAGTCCTGCAGTGTTTGCAACACTTTAAAAGAAAATTATCCATAATACTTTATGTGTTCACTTAAGATTCTCTAAGTCATTCTTCAAGCTGTATTTTATTTGTACCAAGTTTTCAAATATAGAACACTGATTTCTAAGAGAGATAAAAAAAACAACAAAAAAACACAAAAAACTTTTAATGACATGTAATATTTTCCACTTTGTCCTGTAACCCTTGTAACAAATGTTTCAATAAAAAAGTTTGAACCTAGAGACAAAAATCTTTGACTCAAACATGGAATGAAATCTAAACATGAAATAAAACACAACTACCTATCTAAAGACTTGCTTTTAATCATATTTATGCTTTTATTTTATGTTTTGTTTAGACCGTGTAATATTTTATCACAAAAACATTTTATCACTTTACAATGCTATTTCCTCAAAAATAGCTATTCAGAAGGAAACATCTCTGAGACTATGGAATATAAATTTTTAATGTTTAAGCCACATATCAAAGGTACCATTTTGGCAAAGAGCTGTTTTCTAATTTTTGAATTTTATGATACGATTTTAACATGATTGGGAGAGAATGACATACTCAAAATAAAATTGCTATTAGAGTGTTTTCCTCGAAAAGAGCTTGGCTCAAAGTTCAAGCATTAAAACAAGCAATTACAAAATATTATTCTGACGCAGATTTCACGACTGCCAAAAGAGAATCTACTAAGCCATGAAAAAAGCAATTATCTATATGACTTTTCCAGCATTATATTACATATCAATATATCATGTATACAATTATAATCCTGCCATAATTATTATTCATCGTTTCATGTTGTCAGCTGACTTACCAACACATAAGGTACCAACAATTCTACAACCTGCAATACTAGCATGAATCACAGGAATGGTGTCAGACAATTCTCCTTCAAAGACACTGTTGAGAAAAACAAAATAAGAATGAATGCAAAAGATTTTACTCATAAATCTTTTTCAAAAAGTAACTGTGGTTTGCATGAATCTTTCGGTATGTATTGACAATAGTAATTATTTAATCAGAGATGACGATGTTGATGACGATATGTGTACGGCAGCTTTCTCAAGATGTGCTCATCAAAGTCCCAAATCTGTCCAAGCTTTCACTTCACAAATTACTATGGTAAAAAATACATCAATTTTAAATTTAGCTTAGTTTTGTTGAAAATTTTCTGAGAAAGCAAAACTTTTAAAATTCTTTTCCAAGAAACAGCTTTTTGAAATTGAATAGTTTTCAACTCATAAAATCTTGAACACAGAACATCCTCACATTTCAAGAGATAATACAAAAGTTACACTATAGGAGTGATCGGTTATGTGTCCAGTCTGCAGAAAGCAGCCAAAATGGACACTTAGGTGAAAATTGATTATCAGGACTCGTTTATGGAGGATGCATACCCACCTTAATCCCTACCTGCATATCCAATCATGGTCATATGGTTACTGTAAATAACCACTTACCAATATTGCAAATACTGAGGATTGATATATTGTACTTGAATATGAAAAATAAAGACAATTCCTCTTCCGCTAGCATGGCTGCTTTTGTTTACAGAATTTGGCTGTCTATTGTGTCTCTGTGACGATTCATCACACAGTTACTTAACACAATCAGTTGAAAGAGACCTTAAGCAGTCGGGCCAAGACACCCGGGCAACCAAAGACGATGTGCTTGCAATTTTTTCCATCTCATGAGAGAGTGTAAGAGAGAAGGAGTGGTCTCACAGGTACAGCCAAAAGGCGGTTGGTTAAAGTTATGTAGGCATGCAATGTTAAATAGAGTTTCAGTCAATGGAAATGGGTGAGAATTAATAACTGCTATCCCCATTATGATTGTGCAGTTGCCTAAAAGCTAGTTTCAATGCAAAGAATCTTGGGGGTACCCGCAACATGTACTGCACACATCAGGCCCTCCTATTATTTCGCAGATTGTAGCAGATAATGCAATGTCCCATTCATTCAACATCATCAGTGCATTCTGACGAATTACCAACAGATAATGCACAGGAACAGATTTTTGCAGGGTGAAACGGACACTCCTGGTTTTGAGGCGGCCACTTTGTGGTCTGTTTTTAAACGGAAAAAAATGTTTTGTACCAAACACAGCCACATGGCAAAACTGCCAGATAGCCGGCAGAAAGATAGACGATCACTACTTGTTTACATTCCAGATAAATGTCCTTAATTCAGATGCAAAGAATCAGGGACAATACATAGACAAATCTTAAAGTGATTTATGGTAAAAGATAAAACTACCACAGCTTTTTAGGGGTTCTTAGTTAGATGTGGTATTCACTACAATCACGGGGAGAAATCCAAAATTAAAAGTCTACAATGTAAACTTCCACAATCTGCTGAACTGGCCGCATCAAAGTCAATTCAAAATTGTAATTAAATTGGATGTGAACAAGGTGAGTGTATTACTATTACAGTAAAGTTAGTTGCCCCATGCTCCCGTTCACCCCTTTTCCCTATTACTGATTAATAACTTCTGGTGGGAAATGTGGTAGGCCTGAAAAATCTCTGACTTTTATGTGGTGGTGAATTTTTGTTGATTACATCTTGACATATTTGATCTTGATTTACATGATGGATGTACATGAATGAATTGATAATAATCATAATAACACCCAAGAAGGAGGGGGACGAATCGATAGCCACTCTGCAAAAAATATGTTAAAGATAATCAGTGGCTATTTTCACAATATCATGAAATTAGATTCTGAGACTATTTTCACGACATATGTTATTGTCCAATGTGATATCGAGATATCTTTGACCACGTAACCAGCAGACTGCTCTTTCATATTTTCTACACAAGTTCACTAGCGACGTAATTGTTTGAGAGTGAGAAATACAATAACATCTAATCTAGATCTACACCAGCAGAACCGGAGGGAGCAGATACCCACATTTACTTGATGATGGGTGAAAGACTGCCTGCTAAACATTTCCTGTTTTTGTGATTGAGCTTCGCAAGTCAGGCAACTGAAGTCGGGAAGGCCGACTGAAATTTGTGAAATTAAATGCACATCTTTTCCAGTTTCGCCTTTCAAAGCCCTAGCTGGGCTGCTCCTCTGGAACTCGACGCTGCACACTTAATCTCATAAAGCAGTGTACACAGGATTATTTATGTTTTATGACATACTTATACTGTGAAACATGACCCCTGTGGTCAGGATGAAAACGCCTAAACTTTTTTCACGATATAAAATGTACACCCATAATTATATCATTACAACATGTAATCATGTTTCTCATTACAAGTGCTTCAGAAAACACATAAATAATCCTGTGTACTGCCTTATGAGATTAATATAAAATCTTTAACATATTTAAAGATCTAGATGTCATAATAGTCTAGCTCATATCTCAAACATCTGACCCCTCAACATAATGACATCCTGAATGCTGAGCTTCTATTCCATGACAACTATAAAATACATAGACACGATAAAACAGAAAGGAAAGGAGGAGGCGTTATAATATTAGTGAAAAAGACCTTTGAAAGTACAACCGTGCACATTGGTAAAAAAAGCGAGTCAGTTTACTGCAGAGTAGGAAGAAGGAAAGATCAAAAAAATATTTTCGCAGCCATCTACAGGCCTCCGAGTTCAACGAACGAAGAAAACATTGAAATTTGTGAAGACCTGTTGAAATTCAAACAAAAATATCAAAGTACAGAATATCCGAGGGCGGTGATCTAAATCTCCCTGATATTAACTGGAACAAAGAGTCCATAGACGGCCACCATAACCCATTATCAACCAATGAACTTTTCCTGGATACATTTTGAGATTTGGGTCTACAGCAGATGAACAACAACCCAGCCAGGGTGTTCGAATTGTTCCTAACTAATTGAAGACTGCTATAAAGCCCCAGGTTTAGGCGACCATGACACGGCAGTGTGCGCCACCTCTAGACTTAACGTCCAAAGGACTTAACCAACCAAGCGCAATCTTCTGCTCTGGAAATCTGCCGACATAAATGCCATCAAGAAGGAATGCCAACAATTTGCTGACCGATTCCTCAGAACATACAAAGTTTCAGATACCATTGAGAGCATGTGGCAAAATATCAAGATGAGCGTACTGACTATTATCAACAAACATGTCAAAACAAAGACAATGTCCTGCAACTGGAATAAATAATGGATAGATAGGAATCTGAAACAACTCACGCGAAAGAAACAAAGATGGTACAGAGAGATGAAATCCCATATGACAGAACTGACTCAAGGCAAATACATGGAGCTGAAGAAATCAATCAAAGAACATGTGGTAAAGCACATGCAGATTGTGTGAAACAGCTCACAGAAAATGACTTGAGCGAAAAGAGACCATTTGGTTACATTAAATCAAAATCAAAAGACCAAGGTGACCACATCATGGAACTGAAAGATACAAAAGGAAGATACCACTAGCTATTAACAGAAAAAGCGAATATACTCAACCACCAATTTGCCTCAATATTTTCTGATGACAGAGACACAGCTGCTGCTGATGCTAACATCGACAGACTCAATATCAACATCCCAAAGATGGAAGATCTGACTATCAATCCATCAGGTGTCCACAAATTACTTTCAGAGCTCGACAGCAGCAAATCTACGTGCCCTGATGGCATTCCAACACAACTCCTCAAGATCTGTGCAAGTCAAATCACCCCTAACCTGTCCCTGCTCTTCCAAGAATAACTCAACTAAGGAGAAATCCCAAATGACTGGAGACAAGCCAACATATCTCCAATTTACAAAACAGGCGACAGAACCTTGCTAGAGAATTACAGATCCGTATATCTGACCTCAGTATGCTGCAAGGTATTAGAGCACATCATTTACTCCTCTTATCATGCATCACTTTTAGAGCTCAACCAAATCTTATCCGACAAACAACATGGTGTTCGATTGAGTTGGTCGTGGGAAAGTCAGCTCATCACAACATGCGAAGACTTCATAAATGGCAATGAAAACAAAAGTCAAATGGATGCTGTGCTGTTGGATTTTTCAAAAGCGTTTGACACAAAGTACACCACCACACTCACCTCAAGAAAGTAAGAAATAATGGGATGTCTGACAACGTACAAAGATGGTTGAACACTTTTTTAGAAAACAGAGAATGAAGAGTGATCATTGATGGCACAGAATCAAAACCAGCACCTGTAAAATCTGGTGTACCACAGGGATCAGTATTGGGCCCTCTTTTGTTCCTGATATATACTGAACGCCAAAAATAAGTGGTCCTTTTCAACGGGCTGTAGAGGACAAACTAATTGACCCAAACACATATGCTTTCTAATATATGAAAAGAAATTTTATATTCTTTCAGGTGGTATACAACAGTATTCCACTTAAAATCGTATTATATGAAATGATAATTAAAACAGCAAACGTCCTCAATTTGGACACTACACAAAATGCAGTCTGACAACACAAACTTTGTGAACTTTTTTGGTCTTTTTTTATTATTGGTTCTGAAAAGCTTCAACACACTTATATGTAATGTCATGAAACATTATCGGAAATTAATAAGCCATGTATGTAATACAAATCTAAATGGGGTTACCTTCTCCTTTTAACATAAAACTATAGCAAAAAAGCAAGATGGCAAGTTACTGAAAAAATAGGTCCTTTGCCGGTTCACAGTTATAAATATTGCCTCCTTCAGCTTCACGAAAAGCATGGGCATGCCGAAACATAGATCGAGTCAATCTTGCAATGGTGTCTTGAGGAATCGCGTTATACTCTTCCCTCATTGCTCCCTCAAGTTGTGCAACGCTGCGAATGCCGCCAGGCCTGTTTCGCACCTTCCTCCCAAGCTCATCCCATACGTGTTCTATAGGCGATAAATCAGGAGATCGGGGAAGGCCAATCCAAAATGTCGAAAGATTGCTCAGCTATGAATGCTTCGGTAAACTTTGCTTTGTGCCCACGAGCATTATCCTGCTGAAACAGACGAAGGCGAGGGTGCCTCTCAAAGAATGGCACAATAAGCTGGCGGAGAACCGTTTCAACGCAATTATATTCTGTAAAAATCCCTCCCTGCAATACAACAAGATCTATGCGATACTGAGTACTGATAACAGCCCAAACCATTATACCCCCACCACCAAAACGATTTGTTTCCAGGACACACTAATCGTTGCCCCTTCATTTTGTCGTCGCCAAATTCTCAACCTTCCGTCGGCCAAAAACAGATTAAATTTGTTCTCATCCAAAAACAAAACCAAGTCCCATTGAGGACAATACCAGCGAGTGTGTGAGACATACCAGTCCAAACTGGCTTGCCTGTGTAAATTTGTAAGGTGTGGACTAATGTACGGATGTCTACACCTAGGTCCATATATATATATACACGAAGTAAAAGAAAACGAAGAGGTATGGTCACAATTGCGAGCAAATGTTACAGCAGGACTGCGTTTTCATAATTCAAAAGAGCCTACACTGAATATGTTTTTCTAAAATCACTTCCTCTCATTTTCTAAGTTTATACTGCGACAAAACAAAGCATATGCCTAAACTTTGGAAAACAAATTATATGAAACAAAATTAGAGCCATTTTACAATGTTTAAAAAGAGGCTACAATGCAGAGTGACACGTCCACTAATCAGGATCGAACTGAAACCAAGTTGGCCTGTCAAACCATTATGGGCCCTTTCAAATGAAAACGGCATGGAAGCAGAAGATAGAGAAAGCAGCAGGCAGCAGACAGATTGGGAGATGAGGGCTAGACGTCTGCTTGGCTTGGCCGTGGTAAAAACCAACAAGATACCCTGACAAGAAAACATGTTTTGGCACGATTGGACACGACACGGGAGACTTTTATCCTCAAACATCGCATAAGATCATCTTTCCCACGGAAAATCCACCACAACAGAAGAACGTAATACAAAAGAAAGTAAATGAAAAGATAAAGTATAGAACGACACGAAGCGGAGAGGAAATCTATAACACATTAAGGCAAATTGGCATGCCGAAGGATGTATCTGACTAGTTGGAATCCAAAGAAGTGTCAACATACAGTCCATGGAAAGGTACAACTTTACAAAAAGGCGGAACAAAATACCACCATCAGACAATCTAAATGGACCCTCTTCAATCATCTCTAGACAGGCTAATAAGAAAATTCAAATTAATCGCTGCAAAAAGGCAATCAAATTATCGACAACCAGACAAACCATGATGCAATTAAAGATGAAAAAACAACAACAACAACAACAACAACAACAAAACAAAACAAAAAACAAAACAAAGAAAACAACAACCAAAAACAAAAAAACCAAACAAACAAAAGAACAACCAAAAACAAAAACAACAAAAACAGAAAACGAAAGAAAGAAAGACACAAACAAATAAGCCACAAAAAGATTTTATTTTAAAGCATTTGGATTTATTTAAACACAACAAGATCAACAGCAACAAAACAAAACAATTCACAAAAGCCCACACAAACACCTTCACCCCATCACCATAAAAAAGGCTTAACCCAGGAACAAACAAAGAAAACAAACAAGAACGACAGACACAACAAAAATCGGAACAAAAACCAGGTTGTTTGCTCTTCATGAATTATATCATTATTATTTTATCGCCTATATTATAATGCAAATTGAGAAAGTTAATGGAACAACGCAAATGTAACGTTAAAACATCAATGGAATTGAACAGATGGAATCAAAGGCATCCATTAAGTTAAACCTTTTACACATACACGTGGGTTCCCTTTTTCGTGATCTTAAACAATGTACTCAGATTTTATGCCCTCTTGGTGATACTCAAAGTTTGATATAAAATTCACTATGGTCTTGTTTGAAAACGATAACCAATTCTTGGTGATGAATTACTCTAACGTTTAGTGAAAGGTTATCACCCCATCATGTTGTTGACAGAACGCAAAATCGCTTAGTGTTCCTACCGAAAACTTCCTTTGCATCATTGATAAATGAATACAAGTCTGGTTGACAAAACACCAAAGGTATTTCTAGTGGCATTGCTATTATACCACAACCGGAAGTTAGATACTTAAACAGTTTAATCTGGATAAAGATCGACAAAAAAACGAAAAAAAAAATCATGCTATGGTCTGCAAATTGGACGATCCATAAAAGCAAAACAAAACAAAAAAACCCAACAAGAACCAAAAAATCACATTCTGTTCAGGCTCAAGCAGTCCTCAATATGTATAGAATTACTGAATCAGTAAAAAAAAAAAATAAATGGTGTTGACAGGTAGTCAGTGAACGAATAAAACCTTTGTCCCGTGACATACTTGCTGGAAACATTTCCATTACAGTTTGTCTTAAAGGTGAAAGGAAGTCAGTTGATGGATTCTCGATGCGATCTCATGGGGCAAAAACAAAAGGACATCATGAGTTTTGGAATAGATCTGCAACTTCCATGCTACAGTCTGACTTCAGATTATTTCATCTAAAACTTGCAAAAACTGCAATGCAACTGTGAATCTTTTCAGCTTTCAGAATATTTTATAGGTGTTGACGCAGGTCTGTTTGGCCGATCACTATACACAGAAATCTTTTTGTCTGGCCTACCATAATCGATTGGCCTCATAGTTGTGCAAGACTCCTACAGGAAGAGGCAGAAACCATACAAATTGGCGCTTTCAGTGCCATGTCAACCTCCAAGAAGATTTCCTGTGACAGTATTCTGAGAGGATATGTCACTTTCACTAAAAAAATAAATAAAATAAAGATTGCATTTATACATTATATCTGTCCACGTTCAAGAACAGTCTCACACCCCCTTGGTCTACAGAAAAGTGCAGGCCATTTAGTGCTATAATTCCAGCCTCTTTCTAAGTAATTATATTACACCCGAGTCGTGTGAAGCAATGACAGTAAAAAAAAAGACATTCGTTAAAGGAAAAACACACAAGTCATCGCTTGCGGGAATCGAACCAAGGACCTCCCAAACCCTATATTGGCGCCTTAATCATTGAGCTATCTGTGCCTCCTATGTTTGTTCAAGTACCTTTTCATTGTTCTTCATGCTCCAATACACACCGAGCAATAAAACTTACAGGCAATGCATTCAGCATATTTTTAAGGCAGTTCCTCATAACAAGACATGACAATCTCCACTGATCAAGTACAAAAATGAAAATGTCGTCCAAAGTCGTAAAGACTGCTTTAGAACTCAACGCGTTTTTCTTGAATGGTACTAAAGGATTTTTTTTTTTCTGAATGATGAACTGGCTGATTATTTGATTAATGTTCTGACTGGGTGATT
>JAOYNN010167691.1:0-11062 GCA_025770095.1 Goniobranchus kuniei
GCAGAGTACTGTAGGCCTACCACTACCAGCAGAATTCACCCGGAGTTCGGATATATATATATATATATATATATATATATATAAGCCTTACCAAACCTCATGCATGCACATGTTCTAACTGGCTGTAATCTTTTGCATCACATTGCATGACATTATCTTAGAAATTTAAAGACCGTAACCGAAATCTCCAAAACCGGCAGAAGGTTTTGTTTGTTTGTTGGTACCTTATTTATTTAACGTGTACATCGGTATCACTTGTACGGTACACTTTCAGATATAGATGATAGTACATTTTTTCCACGATCTTCTTCATTTTAGGTAAAAATGAATATTTGTGCATAAGAAAATGAAACGTAATATTCCAATTGATACAGATTTTGAGTCATTTTTTTCTGTCTTCTGTACCAGTTTTATGAAGATTAGTCGACTTGTTAAAAAGTTATTGGCCACAAAAAATGTTTCTAAATGCAATCACTGTAATTATAGCACCACTTTAAAGTCATATAATTACGATAAGGAACATCGATAGTTTTATTGAAAGAATAACAATTTGTGTGGATATAGTTATGTTTATTTACTTTATGCGATAAAATGTGCATAAAAAATTACAGCGGTAGCCAACGCAGGTAGAGAAAGCCATGTGACCGCTGTGTGACCCTGCCTGCATACCCGTCAGCGCTATTGCTGAGCCAACTAAAAGATTGTAGAATGTACTCCGTATGGTTGTTTTTGCAGCCAAGGCAAAGAGCCTAAGAAAATTTGTGTGTGTTTGTAGGGTCGTTTTCGGTTAGCTGCTCCAAGACATATCAGTACTCAAATACAACAGAAGAAATTGAAAAGTCCTTTGTACGCCGTTAGCGTTTTATATCAGTAGTTTTATTGTGGATCAAGACCTAGAACGGATGTGTCTAGATCTAGACCTGAACAGAAAAAAATGCAGGCACTTTTAGATCCAGCCATGAAAGTGTCAATAAAATCGCCAATACTGTTGTTTACTTCAACTTCAATGTCAGTTTCTACAATCATATTGCTCACTCCCTCATATGCGGATGTTGATCCTTGTACAATGTACTAAATATTTCAATATGAACACTTTTCTCTCCAGTTTTGTCAACTTGATCTCTAAACATTCTACAACTTTTGTTCGATATGAAGAAATAATACATGATGGGGACATATAAGTAAAAAATTCCACTCCTTAACAATTTTTGACTTGGCAAAATTTGTCATTTTTTGAAAATTATAAAGAAAAGTTAAAAAGCTTAAGCATTAACATTTTATCTGTTCATTGCTTTCCTTTGGTTTTTCATTCTGGCATAAAAAAAGTGGCAGATGTGATTTTTTTGTTTAAAGTTAAAGGACACCAAAAATTGTCTGAATGAGAGGTATGGCAAGGTCAGGCACACAGCTGCTTGTTAGGAGTTAAATAAGAAAAATGCTATGAAATTGCAATAATTGATAATAGTTGAGTAGTATTCATTCCTGAAGGTGATAGGATTTGAAAACTGGTATATGCTTTCTTTCATAGTTGAGATGTTCATGGTGCAAGCAAAAAAGGTAAAGAAACTGAAGGTTCACAGGAATAAAAGCTATGTTTATTGGAAATGAACGCAAAATGACAAAACAAATAATTGAACCAAATATCACACAAGACAATATCATTATCAATATGGCCAATAAGTGTATGATTAAATATCCTTCACAAAAAAAGGAGGAAAACTTCATAAATACATAAATTTTAAAAGACGGCTCACGGCTGTTAATAGGCGGCAACTTAGTTCTGTGCTAGTGAGGCGTCACTCTCTGTAACCTGACATTCTGACCATGGCGAATTCCTGAGGTTACGGGAATTCCCATTTTGTGTTGGTGCGTCAGTGGCGTGTACGTTTTGACTTGTAACAAATCGGTTAAATAATAATAGATGCAGTCATTGTATAACATATCAGTCATACAAAATCACCTATAATTACAAGATAAAGCATATTATACATACTGAGTGCACCTTTGAATGCTTTCATAAATCATGACCTGTACGAAATGACAAAGGTATGCTGGTCTTGTCAAAAAAATCGGCATGCACCTCGGCAGTCATAGTATTATAAGTAAAATAAAAATATGTTCTCCCCTATACAGGTTTATAAAATTCACATGAATGAAAGTCACAAGATTGAAGTTTATAATGGACTTTATTACATCATTGGCTAGTTCTTAAAAGAAAAGTAATACAATGTTGAAATTTCTACATTGACATCCAATCGTTACACACGGTGACACTCAAGAACTCACATGAATAATACTAAACAATGATTACAAACATGATATATCCGTTAATTTACTGAATGAAATATTTGTACACGATTAAAAGTCGCGGGAGGAGGAGATCGAAAATGAGGAAATAGTGGAGGGGAAACCGAGCTTCGAGGAGGGAGTGTATAAAATTATATCATCCTGAGAAGGATAGTGTGAGAAATTAATACTATGCACATATTAGGAAACTACTGACCAAGTCAATCAATATAATTGTTGTTGTTTTTTTTGGATGGGTGGGGGTTGGTTTGGTGCTCTCGTATAAGTGTGTTTCTTTTGATTTTGTATGACCTTCAATTAGCTATTTTAAGATGGACGATGTCACTCCGTGTAAAGCAGGAGACCTCTGTTTGTAGGCTACTATTATTGTGTCTGTCACAAAATGTTCAACCTTGTAGGGTTTTCTTTTCACAAGTTTCTGTTTCTTTATGAGTTAACGCTCACCATCTGATCTACAAATCTCATTTGAGGTTGCAACATGCAATCTTTCCATTTGAGAATCCATTTTTGGAAAATTCAGCTCATAACAATTTTATGCAGAGAGCACTAGAATGGAATAAAAGAGGAACAATATTAAAAAATCTGTCGTGATAATCAGAACCGCATAACTTCAACGTCGTATAAAATCATTATCAAGAACTAGCCAAACTTGAAACTTTCACACAAAATGCGCTATAACCTTGGCAATATAAAACCCGAATTTTGAAAACTGTCTATAGCGGAGGAGCCAAGAAATATGATCCGATTTGACCGAAGTAGTAAAAATCTAAATTGAACACTTGTGAAATGAGCATGAACGAATTTTTCTACAGAAGCATGACTGTTGGAAATAGAAGAACAAAACTTGTATCGGCTTATTCCCAAGAGAAAGATCTTTAAAATGATATGTTGAAGAGTAGTGCTAGCGCTATGCATTGAGAAGATGTGGTGGTGTAAAGTGAATGAAATTCCCACATTTTTATACTTGTCGACTCTGTAAGCGGGTTCCGCGGGGTCGCACCTGTCAAGATCGGTAATTCGAGCCGACAGATGATGTACGGCCTTCTCACAAAGGGGAGTTAGGGCCGCGTGCCAGCTCTACTGAATTGCCGTTTTCGATGCGATATTAACAGCTGTGTCAGGTATTTACCCACCATCTCCATGCTAAATCCACAGAATATAAACAAAACACTTACACATCCAACACAATTCTGTTACCTGGAAACTTATCTTTTCAGGTGAAAATGACTCTGCACCACCAGTGAAGGAAGAAGCCTCAGAGGCTTCAGTTTCTGATAAAACATCCTCAAATGCTGTACAACCTGGCGTCAGTTTTGATGAAATGGGAGGTAAGTTATTGCTTTTAAGGTTGTAGAGGGTATTTTTGACAGGTCTTTGCCACAGCTGTATTTCTAAGATAGAAGACCCTTTTAATGACTGACGGATCAGCTTCATTAATGCGAATCCCAATGAAAATAATCTAAAATGAAATGGCTGAAACACTTTGGAAAGATTAACAAGCAAACAAAAACAGAAAAAGAAGTAACTAGGCCAAGATTGGATAGTGATTGGTTCAAAGTCTTGAGACTTCATGTAGCCTACATTTGACTGCACTGAAACAAACTCTCAGGGTAGTGGCCAATGGGGGCAGCTCAAGAAATAGGAGATAATAGATCCTAAATCTGATTTTGTTTGTTTGTTTTTTGTTGGGGAGAGGGGGGGGGGTGTTGTGTTGTTTTTATTTTACTACTGGTCTCATTCGAGGTGTAACCTATGAGGCATTTGCTCTAGCTCTTTAACCACTGGCCGCTACACCCCCGGAATCGCCCATTATGGTCTATGACTGAATCGCCCGCTCAAGTTTTGCACTGACTCGCTTCGTTTATCAGTATATTACTACTGTATGAATTGTACTCGAGGCTTGGTAGGCATTCGTATTTGATAGCCAAAAAATAGTGAATTTTTAGCAATTTACTCTACTCGAATTCGTCAGTAATTGAGATCGCTAGGATTTTTTGAAAACAAAAGTGATTTGCAATCTCAACTGAACTCGACTTGCAGCAATGGCGTTTAATTTTCTTTCAAACCTTGTCAGAAACCGGTCGAATGATGACAATTTTGAAAGCTGTGTCGATGGGGAAGTGGAAGCTAATGATGAAAGTGATGTTGAGTATGACTACGAAGTTGAAAATGACGATCTTGATGATGGTAGTACCTCAGATCTAGATCCAGATCCAGAGCTTGATTGTGTCAGTGAGCCCAGCGCTAACACCACAACTACTAACGAAGTTATTTTGCGAGAAGACCTTCGGAATGTGGGCATTGATATGTTTATTCATCGGCCTGGGAGTATTCTAATTGATACTGACATTACCCATGAAAGTAATCCCATTGATTATGTTGAACCTTTTTTGCCCCCATGCTTCTTTCAGCTGTGTGCTGAACAATCTAATATCTATGCTCAGCAAAATGGGGCGCCGAGTTCATTCTACAAAATCAAACCCCAAGACATTAGAACCTTTGTTTACATCAGTGTGATGTTTGGCATACATAAATTGCCATATTATAGGCTATATTGGTGTCAGGACCTCCTTCTTCATGTTTCAGCAGTGGCCGACGTCCTTTTTCATTCACAATATGAGTAGATCTGTCGGTACCTTCACCTTACTGACACTGCAAAAGCCATTCCATGTGGACAGCCAGGATTTGACCCAATGTATAAGATTCGGCCATTGATTGACTGTGTTCTAACAGCCTCTCAGCAGTACTAGTACCCAAATCTGTGAGGCGTGAAAGTTTGGTGCTCTGCAGAACCATCAACTGGTTATCTTTGCAACTTCTCATTTTATATCAGGAAAGATGATTATTCAGCAGAAAAAGGACTTGAATATCATGTTGTGTGGTCCCTGGGTGAGAAATATTTGGATAAAAATCAATATTTATATTTCGACAATTTTTTCACTTCGGTTCAAGTGGCCCAAGACTTACTTGACAGGAATACATATTGCTCCGGAACAATAAGAACTAACAGGAAGTTCTGGCCGACTGAATTTAAATGGTTGACTGTAACCAATGGACAGGTAAAATATAGGCAAAGTGGCAGTGTAGTTGCCTGCATCTGAAGAGACAAGCGTCAGATAGCTATGGTGTTAACTAATTCAGGTCCAACTTGAGACACTGTTGAGCGCCGTGCAAAAGGTGGACCAATCAGAAAGGAGATTCCAAATTCTGTGGCCAAATATAACGCAAAAATGGGTGGGGTCGACCTGAATAACCAACTTAGGACTTATTATCCTATTGGAAGAAAGAGCATCAAGTGGTGGAGGTGCTGTTTCTTGTATCTTGTGGAAGTCGCTGTCCTAAATGCGTAAATTTTAAATAAAGCAACGCCCTGTCCGCCAGACATTAAGCCACTTGACCACTTCAACTTCCACCTTGAAGTGGCATGGTCATTTATGACCCCTTCAAGAAAAAGATCTGCCCCACAAGTGCCCAATGTTCGAGGTTTGGTCAATCCTGATCTCACCAAGCATTGCCGTGTTCGCCTTCAGGGTAGAAAGAAATGTTGTGCTGAAGGCCGTTGGACAGAGTCCGGCAAGCAGTCAGACACTGTTTTTGCTGTGCAATTTGTAACTTTCACCTTTGTAATGAGTAATGTTTTGCAAAATTCCACAAAAACATTGAATATTGCTTTAAAAATGTAAAAAAAAAAAAAAAAAAGGAACTAAAATAACACAAAACATTTATTGTTTTTTCAAAGTGTGTTTGTTCTTTTTTTTTTAAACCATTTTCATAAAAATTTAGTTATTAAAAACTTTATTTTAATGAAAACTAAATCATTATTCTTTGGGTTTTTTTTGCAGTTTATTGCATGATTTTATGGCGGTTACATTTTTCATGAGTTTTTTTCCCCTGCCCTGGGAATAGGTTGAAGTGAATTGCAGGATGGAGCTGGCTGTTAAGGGTTAAAGCTGTATAAGTCCAGAATTGCTTCCTATGACCTGCTTTTACTAGTCCTGTTGGATCTTTTACTTGTTCCATTCATTTATTTCAGCTAAAAATATAATACAAGACGGACTTATGACAACGAATGCAATATTTTTAGGAAGAGTTATAATTTTTCTTCTCGTCCTTTTTAAAACAGATTTATGGATTGAAGCTGCCCCAAAGAGTAAAAAGAAAAAACCAAGGAGAGAGAATTGATGATTGGGATGTGAGCAAGCAGAGTATCAGGGCTATTCTTTGTGCAAGTGATGAAACAGATATGCTCAGCCTGTGTTCATGAGAAACAGCATTCCGTTACATGTTTTCTATTGATTGATGACAATGTCTCAAACTGAAATTCTCTTGGATGTTATTTAATATTCAGGTGCATGCATCTCCTATGTTATTCTTTCATGGCATCTCCAGACTAATGATAATGATTTGGGATACAATGATTTTTTAATTCATACTTCTAGAACACTTAAGGGAACAGTGATATAGCTTAATGTTATTAATTTTCAAAACTTCGGATTTTAAAAAAAAAAATAAAGTCTTGAGTTATTTCTGTGTTTTAATGGGTGCTCTTTAATTTGTCCTTTTTCCTACGCAACTTTCTTCTTCGGTACTTAAAAAGAAAAATGTTGATGGCATAGATGAAGTTCTTCCAGTTGCAGTCAATTATACATTGTTCCATATGAATTTTACTTGTCTGTTTCTAGTCACCTCAAGTCACATATCATTTAATATGATGTAATCAAAACAAAGAGAAAAGCAAAGTTTTTGGTCGCTGTCCGTCTCAAACCTTTTTTTTTAAAAACTTTCAGTCTTTAGTCAACTCATCTCTAACTGAAATCTGTCACCTCTCAGGAATTGTTAAGTGGGCTCCTGTGCTGCTAATGTATTCTGCATGTCTGAGATAAATTCTCTCATTCCTTATAAATCGTTCATCCATATCTTCACTACATCTTTTCATTGTTTTTAGTCATCCTTCGGGATTTTGTGATGCTGAAAGGACTTCATATGAACTGTAATTTCAAGATTTTATTCTCAGAGATAGGTTGCTAATATGAACAAAATCAGAGATCAATTTCCTCTTCGAAGGCTTATTCTTTTTCAGCTGGAAAGTTTATTTAATAGAAGGGGTATTTTTATCAGAGGATTTTATTTTTCTCCATGTTGAAGAATGTAAGATGTTCCAACTAATTTTAATACAAAATGATAAAAACTTGGGGGACTCTGAGTTTTGCAGCTAATTAATTATACCCAGAGTTTGTAGAGTCAAGGGGGTAATTGGTATTGCCACTTGTCTGTATTTTTTTTTTTTTTTAAATTTTATGTGTCTATTGTGGCACTTTACCTGAGAAACAAATTAAATCTTCTAAAGCTGCAGTTTTCTAGTGGGATCAGAAGCTCATGTGGGCTTATTTGAACATGTAAAATTAAATTGCTTTTCAGTGGACCTATTATGGTCTGTTTTGGTTTTGGCGAATAGGTTTTAATGTAAGTTTTGGTCATTTGTAATGTGCCAAGCTTTAAAAAGATTTTATTTATGAAAAAAAGTGTATTCATATACTCTTACTTGTAAAGGCCATAATCATGTGAGTGAGCTACAGCTTGTTACCTTATCACTGTGAATTGAATTTCTTGCTTCCAAAACCTATTTCTTTCCTGACATAATATGATATATTATTAGATATAAATGTTTTTAAAATTCCTAGATGTTTAAAAGTTGTTATTTATTTAACTGTCATCATGTGCTAGTCTTCCAGTCCATTAGCAATTGCAGGTGATTATTTCTTTTCTTCCTTAACCGAAGGTTAGAGAACATCAAGACAATTTTATTATGTTTTCAGATTATGACGTCTTCCGTTAGATAGATTCTCAAAGTTATTCCATAAAAGTGTGTGCTGCAGTTCACTTGAACTGAATGTCTTTGTAATTCCTTTCTGTTGAATTTGTGAACTTTATGCTCTATATCTATAAGACCAGTTATTGTGAATGTTCTTTAAAGTGTTCCATTTTAACTGCTGTTCTTTGTTGTTGTTTTCATATTTTGTGTTTGTCAAGGTAATTTGAATCCTTTTCTTTTATTTTATGAGTTTTTGATCTTAAGTTTTTATCTTGTATGTGAATGTTCTTATAATTTTTCCTTATTTGATGAGTGGTCAGTAAATACTAATTTAAAAAATCAATGTTTTTTTCTAATAGTTTCTCAAACTCAGTGCCCAGTATAGCACAACAGGCAGTCTCTTTTAATAGTTATTTTAGGGCACATGAAATTGGTTGTGAATTAGTGTGTGATGCAAGTAATTTTATTTGAACATGCTTCTCTGCATATAGGAAGCAGTGGAAATGTTCACTAGCATCAGTCCTTGTACTATCTGTCCCTCCTGGTTACTTTCCTCCTAGTGCAAATGGCCAATGGTGATACCTTGTTTTGTTTTAGGGGTTTTCACTTTGATTATTATCATCATGCAATTGCTGTGAGCCATACAAAGTGTGTGATCATTGCCTGTCTTTGCTACTTGTGATGTTGTGTATTTGAAAATTAAATGTATGAAATTCTTTCAGAGTTCCTATATTAAAGGGGTATGGGTGGAAGGGAAACAAAGGCCACATACCTCTTATCAAATTAGGTGCTGTATTGTTGATATGATTATGATTACATTATGTTATGAGTTGATATGTAAAGATCTTTCAGTTGACATAACAATTTTTGTGTGTATCAGATTTGTCGCCTGAAGGCAAATGCTACGATATTATGAAGCAGCCCTACTCTTATATAAAATGTTGTTTTGTGTATCTATGTGTAAAATTAAAGGGGAACATCTTGTGATGTGAGTATCATGTCAGAATTTGTTAATTGTAGAAATTCTTCCACTTGCATTGCCAGAACGTGATTGCATTGAATCAAGACGTTTGTATGATATTGTGCAGAAAGTTGAAGGTATTGGTTTGTTTCAGCCATGAAGCATTGGTTTTTGTCCATGAATATTTTTTAATGGGTCAAAGTAGTAGAAAATGATGATTCCACAGATATGAAAAGTGGACATTGAAAATGCATTGCCCTGAGACATGCTAACAAAGTTCTTGGTTCTTTATCTCTGAGATACAAGTACCCTTACATTTATCCTGTGTTCCATTGAAATGATAGAAATAATTTCATAATGAAAAGTGATGTAAGGGTCGCATTTGGTGTTTTAATATGTCTTCAAGTGCCTCATCCCATTGTGATTGAGTCAGCTTTTGAAACCAAACACCTAAAACAGTGTAATGGAAGGAGTTCAGACATTTGAAGCTATGCAGCACTAGATAAGGCTACATCTGATGCGAAATCTTATTTAGATCTAACATTGGAATTAATCAGTGGAATTATTCTACTTATAGATTGATCCATCGATAGATCAAGATATGGAAAATCTAGATTTAGATTCGTAAACACTGAATATGACAAACTTTCAATGGTAGAAAGTTAGATCTAGATCTACAGCTTATGTCGACTCCCATATTCAATGTCATTGTGAACATTACATACATGTAATGTCTGCAAATTCTTTTGATTAAATTTCCAGATATCCTTCAATATTGATAGATCCAGATCCACAATTTCAAAATGGTTGAGGAAGAAAGAAAGGAATCAACAAATCTTTGTTAAGACTTCTAGGAAATTGAAGCAAAACACTAGTTAATTAATGCATCAAGCTTCTTTTTATTAATCTGGACACAAAACTTTCCAAATTGACGAGAGAAGTAAATTGAATGGACTTTGAAGCAGAACAGAGCAGATCAGCATCAAAGTAAAAAGCTATGGGTTGTTGTGGTGTGTTGTTTTCCAAAAGTAACAGGGACTGGATGTTGCTAAATAGTTTTGCATTATCTGCAGACAGATGAGATTATCTGAGATGTGGCCTGTCTAAATTCGTATTTCTTCTCCTGTCAAGAGTATTGCCAGAAGGCAAAAATTACTGCATTTCCGACAATTGCCAGAAAAAAGGACAGTCCAGCGTATAATAATGTAAGTATAAGATAACGTCCATGATTAGAGCATTTGTTAGATTGTTATATCATCCGCATAGTTCTCTATGTGTTATTGTGCCTGCAAGGGAAAAAATGGTACTCATGTCTGAGATGCATACATCATGGTATAGGTGGGCAGTAATATCGACTGTTAAATGTACTGGAGTTATAGTATTGGCAGTTGAGATGAGTTATGAGTTTGTCTTCGCAAATATTTCTTGGCATTTCGTTATATACTTGACATGTAATTCTAATATCATTTATAAAAAACTTCTCTAGCATGATTTTAAGTGCAGTATTTGTCTGAAATCAAGTTTGAATGTGTCATGGTCGTTTCACAGGTGTGATGTATACTTTGTACAATTATATTTCAATGTCCCAGACCAGTATTGTATCAATATGTGTGAGTGATATTTTTCCCTTACAATGATATTAATCATGGGTTTGAATATGCTTTCATATTTAAGCACAAAGCAATCGATTCTATATTGTGTTTTGGGCAGAGGCATATCCCCCCCCCCCTCCCCTTTTTTACTTTTACTATTGGCTTATCCAGTTTTCTTTTCATCCTTCAAAAATTTGATGATAAAGGTTGCATTAGGTTGAATTCACTCTTATCTTTTGCTTCTGTCTTGTATCAAACAGAAAGTTTAATCTGATTGACAAGTTCGTATTGGTGTAGTATAAATTAAGATTTTGTTAGCCATTCAAAAGGGGGTTTGGCCTCTGGTCACAGATGGTCACATCTGTTGATAGATGGGTGTGAAAAGGAATT
>JAOYNN010167802.1:0-11061 GCA_025770095.1 Goniobranchus kuniei
AGAACAAGATCAGGAACTCATAACTTCACACTACCACAATCAAATGTTAATTGCCACCTGTACTCCTATTTTCCCAGTACAATCAGGTTGTGGAATAGCCTACCACATACAGTGAAACTCAGAAATACTAATAGTATTGAAGATTTCAAGAAACAACTTAAAAACATCCCTTTAAGAACTACATGCTAACTCAAATATTTTAGGCTTAAATAAAAATGTGCGCGTTGACATTAATACTCAGATAATCTGAGTCAGTCAGCCAATTTGAAGATTAAGACTATGACATCTTCATACAACAAATGGTCTTCCTTCCCATTTGAACTTACCTTTGGTAAGATTTAGTTCTCTTGCATTCTGTGGCTTCATCAATTGCTAGTACAAAATTGAACCTCAATTCAAACCATGCACCTATAACGAGCACCCCATCTTTCAAAGAGTTGTGCATTATATGCAGAAATTCACAGTTGTATTTCATTTTGGATAATTCTTTGCCCACAGATGAAGACATCATCAGAATTGATTTTGTGTTCATTTCAATTAATAATAATGAATTGATCACAAGCAATGGAAACTTCACTGTTGTCAATGAACCAAGTCTTGTCAACCTCTTCCCTGATGAAGGACTAACAGCCTGTCAACTTGATGGAGTAGATCAGTACATTGATTTGTCTAACTTTGACAGAGGCAGTTGTCTTTGGAATCCTGCTAAATGTCAATTTGGTATCACTGTTTCATTTGGATTAAAGGTAATTTATTATTTCATTAACAAAAAAAAATTTGAATTATGATTCATTATGTTATGTAAATAGATTTTTGTATGAAATTAAGATTAAATTAGGGCTTTTGTAAGGCACTTAATGTGCTCAAAATGCTGTACAAGGGTTCCTAACAGCCCTTATTCAACCATATGCCTTCTTTACTCGGCACAGTTGAGTATACTGACAAGAGCCTCCTGTGCTAATGGTTGGATACTCAATAACACCTGAGAGGGATGAGGAAATGTGTATAAATAGCCTTCCCATGGACTAGAGAACAACACAGCGTACGTCAGTTTCAAACTCAGAACCTCATGGTTCCAAGTTGAATGCCTTGCCTCCACAGCCATGCTGCCACACAGGATTTAGTTTCCATAGTAATATATTGAAATGATTTATTTAATATCCAATAGATCGTGACTGCCTTTACTCATAGCAATGAAAATGTTTTTTTTCTTGTTTTTTCTTTTGTTTTATGTCCAATTTCTTCTTAACAAAAAAACTACTGACTCGGTAAAGCTGAGTATTACTGTCAAAGCGCCTTTTAGTGTACATTAATATGAATCACAGGGTGATAAAAAAAAAAATGAAGTTCTTTTGTTTCATCATAGTTTCAGGAATAATGAGAGATACAACAGAGACTATATTTAGATATATCTTGGCATGATGAAGCATTCTTCCCTGTGAAACTACAATTTCTGAAAATAATCGTAAAAAGTTTCATTTTATTTCATTTCCTCATGTATTTTCATTTTCTGTTCATAAATTCATTTCAGATTGAATCCATAAAAGAGAACATGTACATTTTCACCAATGGTGGGGATGAAAGTAATAACTATGGAGCGGCCATGTATTACAGACACAACAAATTCTTTTTGACCATCAGCACAGAAAGCCAAGAATGGACTGTGTTTACAACAAGAATACAAATTAACGTTGCTGTAGAGGTTGAATATTCCTGGAGTGTTCAGTATGGACTTTCCCTTTTCCTAGATGGGGAAAGAGTTGCTAGTACCACAACGTTTACATCTAGGTCAGTATCTGTGCGACAGAGCTTTGAGTTTTATTTTGGCCGCTCAACTACCACCACTACGACAGTTACAACTACAATGTATTCAAGACTTATTATCGAAGGCTGGAGAATTGTCTATGCCTGTAAAGAAATTGATGAAGCAGTTGGAGAACCAATTAAACCTGGTCCATTTGAAGAGATACCCAACTTTGATCTGCGCATGGAAAATTCTACATCCCCTGTTAGCTTTGAATGTTCATTTGATGCTTTGGAGCCACAGGAAAATGAAGAGTTTGAGTACATTGTACAATGGTATGTGAATGAGAATAAGATTTCTGAGGACCATATAGGAAATTCTACCAGTGCATTCTGGTTAGAAAATTTCATCCCTGTCCTATCCTATGAAGATCAGGTAAATATGAATTATTTGTATCCCTTTTGTTTGTATTTTTAAAATCGTAACCAGTATTGTTCTTCAATTTCATCATCATCATCATCACTGCATCTTCACCCTATGCCATGGTATTGGCTACTAACAAAAGTTCTCCACTCATCTCTGGTCTAGTTTCTGGAGCTCTTTTCAGCTGTATACTTTTCATCTCATATCTCCCGAAGTAGGATATACTTGTGAGGACGTAGAACAGACCTACTCCCCATGCATGCAGTAAAAGCTGCTAAGGTTTGAGTGAGAGCTTCTCTCATCTGTCGTCTTCTGTCAAACTCTCAATTGTGTCCTCAGTTGGGAGAGTTTTGCCTGAAGTGGGTAGTAGGCAGTATTCAATGGCTATCCCCCATTCATGCATTACATGGCTTAAAAATACTACCTGGGTCACTTGCTACCTTGATGGATCGAGTACTTTTGTGTGTATAGAAACTTGTTATCCTTTTCCTTTTTAGCAACTTCTTTTTCTCATCTGAAAATCTTTTCTACTACTTCTGTTCTCTCTCTTACTTCGAACTATTCTTTCGTCTTACATTTTAAATGGGTGCTGAGATGACCGTTGTGGTCGAAAAGTGCCCTAAAATACCAAATATACAAACAATCATGTCATATCCACCTCCATACATCTCCTCCAGGTTGTTCTTGGTCTACCTCTTGTCCTTTGCCAGTGGGCATTCCATTGCAATGACTACTTTGTGATGTTTCCTAATGGCTTCTGGAATGTGTGGCCCAGCCACTGCCATCTTCTCCATCCCATCTCCTCTGATATTGTCTTCTGCCCAGTTCTTTCCCACAGCTCTTCATTTCAGTTTCTGTCTGGCCTTAAGATCCTCAGAAGCTTCTTCACATATGACACAAAGGTCTGAAGTTTGTTAAGGAGGGTTTTTGATTGCTTTCACGTCTCTCACCCATACAATACGTTGATTTTATGGTTCTTCAATTTACTTGTTCATAAATATCCTTCATCAATCTATCAGTGTTGGTAAAGGACACTAGAAGGCAAGTCACGTGTTGTTGAAATGTGTAAGCATATCTATGTGAAACAATTTTCTTTCAAAATAATAGAATAAATACTCATTAGCACTTGTTATGAATTACAGAAATTCTGCCTTTCTTTTGTATTCAAAAGCTGTCTTGTGGAGTTTTTGCATGCATAAAAGGATATTGTGAGAGTCGCAGAGGTCCAGAGAAAATGAGTGACCCCTTCACTGCCAGACTAGAGGTAAATTGAAAACCTTACTAAAATCTGAAACAATTTAAATATTATCCCAATTTATTGACACACTTTCCTTTCTTTTGGTTTAAGGTTGTCATGATTTTGAAAAGCTTTGTAATCAGACAAATTCAAAGTATTGATGATACTTCTGTACCAACTGTATGCATTGCATATGACAGTGCTCACAATTCTCTGTCAACATTGCAAAGGAACAGAGTCTTAAGTTGCTAAATACTCATTCACATCTGAGTTAAGTGAAGTAAAAGAGTAAAGTATGTTACCTGAGAAAATTGTCATCAATAGAGCTCTGTAATTATGGACCATATTGTGTCGGTAGGATAGGACCACCTTCTAAGACGTTGAGTCATGTTCATGATAGAAATTGTTCACATTTGGCTCAAGTTGTGTTGAGCTATTATAAGTTATTTAGCTACAAGATCCACAATAGTCATTCTTCTAGTATACAGACAACTCCAACATTGATACTGGTGGTATGAATATATACACTTTACATTTTTGTTCATGTTTTATCGGATCATTGCATAGTCAGAAAGCTTGTAGACTTCTTATTACACATAAAATGTATAAAATTGTACTATCATGTATCCACTCGTTCATCCCTCTCATTTTCTGTCTCATTGTAATATTTGAAACCTTATGGGAACTTGAAAGGTTTCCATGCAAACAAGATTAAATGTCTGGGTCTTAGGATAAAGAAATCATTCTTCATGATTGAAAAAAGCACATGGTAGTGTTCCTCTCAACTAGAACCTGTTTTGTTCTCCATTTACTTCTTTATGATGCAGATAATGGAGAGAACAATTACTGTGAAAGAAGGCTCAGAATCTGAAACATTAACAATAATCGCCACATTGCCTCCAAGCCTGTTCTGTAATAAAAGCATATCAGAGGGAGACTGTACATGGATAATATCAACAGAATTTGAAGAAAGGAACCAGGAACTGACGGTAAATTATTGGAAGAGAGAAACAGAGTGTGAAATATTTAATGATGGGGAATACTTATGGTTAAAGACTCAACTGTTCATGTGCCTCAGTACTCTTCTGTTTGAAAATGTGCATTTTGTATTCAAAGAATGTGATTTAATATTGTTTTTATTCTTGTGTACTTTATTAGAAAGTTACAGTCATCCTGCTGAGTTGTACTTTTTGAATAGGTAATGTGTCTCTGACTGATTTATAATCGTGAAGCTCTATTTGTTTCTAATGAATTATTATTCAGTACCTTTAAGTGAGTAAAATATTTTTACCTGATTTTCGGTCTTCGTTTTTAATTCTTTCCCTACCGACCTATTTTCCACCATCGGACTGACCCATTTTTTTAAGCTCCTGGCTGAGGGTCAGACATCTTACTACTTATAAAGCTAATGGCAGAATTTGTGAACAGTATATTCTCAGACAATACTCAATGAAAAAATATGAAACTTTGCTAGCACTCATAAAATGAAACGTATGTTTACGGTATGGTATCATCATTTTGATCAAATAAGGAAGAAGAAAACCCATTTTATAAATGTTTAACTTCGATCCTTTGGGGACCACTGAAGTCATAGGATCTGTCATGTAACTCACAAATTATACTGTTTTATTGCACCAGGCTGTACAGCGTACTTTATGCATAGATTGTAAACAAACTAGGAAGAAATAATACATAAAACAAAATTGTTTTCGTCTGAACTGCCTAAAAGCGAGCAAAGGAAGTTCCTTGTTCATTTTGTAAATACCGTTTGAACATTTTAGTATTGCTGTATGAGAAATATGGACCGGATTAGAAAGGAGATTTCACAAACCTTAAAATGTGGCTCGCAGTACAAATTGGCAGTGAGATCGAGCCATAAAATACGGTTTGCTGAAGGGAAAGATTTAAGATGTTAAAGGTTCTCAGAATTTAAAACTATTATCAACAGTTGCATTGCTTATTCTGAATACAGACCCCATTGAAAACATTACTGTTTTACCCATTATTCCCAACTTTTACAAATGACCTAACTGTGATGTTCTGTCTTTCATTGACATAATAACAGTGTCTAAATGGGAACCCAACCCCTCAAGTCCTTGTCACATTTACTGGAAATTCTTCAGCTAATGGCTGTGCCCAAACATTGACGTCATTGACATGGGAGAGTGGCATTCAATTTTCTGTCACTGCAGGAATTGATGGATTGAAAGATGAGACACAACACATTTCCATAGAAATCAGTGCATTCCTGATGATCCAAACCTCTATTGAATATAGTGTGTCAGTCACAACTCTTGAGGTATGAACACTTTTCATATTTCATCCTATGATATCCAGTAATTGTATTGTGAGTACACCATCCTTTTCCTTGAAATTCGCCTTCTCATATTCATGCCATCCATTATAACACATTGAACATTTTGAATGATGAAAATATATATTGATCTTGTAATCTCTTTTTTTTTTAACCCGGGCCTCATACCCGTACCGCCATTGCTAGTTTATGTTACTTGTTTAGTCCTCTGTTTTTAGTAAGCCGACTTCTATTTTAAACTTTGTCATTTCTTTCCTTCTGCTGATTCTTTCATGAACATTATTACTTAACTTGCAGTTAGTATTAGTTAACTCAATTTCTACCCCAGTCCTCAGCAGGATCTCAGGTGAGGCCTCTCCCCAAGCCCATCACACTAATGGTGTTCCTACTAATATTAATGTTACTGTTATGTCACATTATTATCTATTCAAAATCGGCCATGAATGTGTGCGACTGTTATTCCAATTCTATTTATATGACAAAAGCAAGGAATAAGACACTATGAAGAGTGGAAATGGAGAATCAAAATTAAAGTCACATTTTTGAGACCAGAGTGAGCCCCGAGCATGGCCGAACCCCCATGACAGTGTGATACGATAACTTGTCTGATCCCACATATGATGGGGATGTGGCCCCACCCACAGGAGTCACTCCCAGATGCTTTATCAATACTTCTATGTAGCCAACAATTGCAGGCCGTATTGAGGAATACCCCTTGGCATAAAACTACCAAAACCACCAATAGGCACAGCTCATTGTGTTCGCAGGACCATCTCACTCAAAGCCAGTATATTACCCGCTAACTCTTCAACTCCTACCATTCCAAAATTGTACCTGGTGATCTCCAAAAAAGATAGCCCTACTAGTATTATAGTACCTGCAATGCCAACCGCACAGAATGTCATCTGAATCTTCCATATAATGTCTCCTTCAATGATGAAGATTCTGACATGTTTTAATTACAAAATGTATGCCTATTGTGATTCTTTTTGTTGGAATTCTTCACATATCCTTTGCTGGTTGTAAAATGTACTCTATGAAAATATCAATGGTTTCTGCCGATGTTGTTTCTCTCAGTAATCTGTTCCATTCAACATCTGTTCTCAGGTAGAAGGAGAACTTTCTATAGTTGGTGATTGTTGATATTGGTACGAAACTGCGGTCATGGGTTCTTCTTGATGGTCTTACAGGTTTCTGGAGGTCATTGTTTGAAATGACACAGAGCTTGTTATTTATTTCTATAAAGCATAGTCAGGCAAGCATTTCTTCTTCATGTTTGTAGTGAATCCCACTGTAATTCTTCTAACAAGGTGGTGACGCTTGCTGTGTTTTCATATAAAGTGTGCCCCTCCGTTGGACTATTTCCAATTGATCTATTTGATATTTTACATGGGGATCCCAGACTGTGCTGGCATATTCCAAAATCGGTCGGACTTATGATTTAAAAGCCATTTCTTTCCCTTTCGTTGATTTAATTTTCAAGTTTCTTCTGTGAAACCCCAATGTTTTGTTTGCTTTTGTTGTGATGTTATTTATATTTTCGTTCCAATTTAGATCAGATCGTACCGCTATTCCTAAATATCTGGCCGATGTTACGTGCTCAAGTTGGTGATTGTGCAATGTGTAGTTGTGCGTTGTTGGATTTCGTTTTCCATAGATAGACATGACATTGCACTTTTCTGAGTTGAATTCCATGTGATTTCTTTGTTACCAATTGGCCAGTTTATCAAGATCGTCCTGCAGAGTTGCAGCATCTGAGTTTGATTTTACTGTTAATTGTATCGTCCGCAAAGAGCCGCACTGCTGATGTGAGATTTTCTGCTAGATCGTTGATGTAAAACAGAAATAAGGTCGGACCCAGTACTGAACCCTGGGGAACCCCTGACTCCACGGTTACCGGGCATGGTGTTTCTCCCTCAACAACTACTGATTGGGTTCGGCCACATAAGGAGTTTTCAATCCACTTGTTTACTTTGCCATTTATTCCATAATTTCGGAGCGCGTGACATAGGATGTTGTGGTTGACCTTATCGAAGGTTTTGGAAAAATCCATGATAAGTACGTCAGTCTGGTAACCTTTTTCCACAGACTTAGAGACATCATCTATAAAGCTGATTAACTGAGTTTCACACGATCTTTTTGATCTAAAACCATGTTGCATTTCATTTCAGATGGCATGTTTATCTGCGTACCTCATCATTTGGCTTACTAGTATGTGTTCTAAGATTTTGCTGACTATGCAAGTGAGAGAAACCGGACAATAATTGGCTGTAATATCTCTCTTTCCTTTTTAGGAATGGGAACAACATTTACTTTTTGCCAGTCATCTGGTATCTGTCCACTGTCAAGAGATTTCATGAATATCACTCTAAAGCATGGCGAGATGGTCCCTGCCAGTTCTTTTAAGATCTTAGAATGAATTTTGTCTGGGCCACAGGCTTTTTGTGGGATTCAAGTTATTGAGAAGTTTTTCGATTCCTTGCGTCGTGACCTTGATGTCTGATATAACAGGTTGTTTGTCGTCAATGTGGCTGCTCGAGTCCCTTAAGCAATTTTCAGCTATTTGTTTTAAGGTAAGGGGCTGTTTTTGGAGGACACAGACCGAGCAGATGTTACAATTGTAGCATTCTTCTTAATTGGGGGTATGCAGTTACTATCAGTCTTCATGTGTTTGATGTAGGTCCAACATTTTTTCATACCAACATAGGGACTTCCATTTTCATCAAAACTAAACATGTTTTCAACATATTTCCAATACTGTACCCTCAGTTCTATTTGAATTTAGCGCTTTAACTCCTTGTATTTGTCTGCATATTGTGGGTCTCTATTCTTCTTATGTTTCTTATAGAAACGGTCCCTGCGCTTAATTAGCCGTTTGATTTTGCCGGTGATCCATGGTTGACTGTTCTTTTCTTTACACAGCTTTTGGGGAATGTATTCTTTGACACCTAATTCTAGAGCATTTTTGAATTGTAACCAAAGTTCTTTAACATCGAGTGTTTCATTGTCCTCAATTATATCTCCAGCTGTTTTGCTCATATGGACTCTTAGACCATTCCAGTCTGCTTTTCTATAAAATAGTACGTGTCTTGGTATCTGTTTAATATTTTTGGGACTGATATCCATCTCAATGTAGGCTGCATCGTGATCTGAAATCTCAGGTATGACTTTTTGTTGAGATACAAGCCCAGGGTTGTTAGTGATCATTAGGTCCAAGGTGTTGTTCAGACGAATGGCATCTTCAATCATTTGAGTAAGGGCACAATCGTCCAGTGTGTTGCCAAAGATTTGATGCAGATTGACATAATTTGGATTTTTCATGAGGGTTTTATTTTTCCAATCCCACCCTTGAAAGTTGAAATCCCCTATCATAAAAATGCCGTTTGAGATGTAGCTGATCTTATTGATAGATTTGATAAAAAGTTCAGGACTTTCTTCATCACTTATGTCAGGGTGTTAGTACGCACGTATGTAAAATGCTATGCAACCGCTTATTCTAATTTTTGCCCACAAGATTTTACATGATTTTTCTTCCAAATCGGGAACAAATGAGCTCATTAAGTCATTCTGTACAGCTGAAGCTTTTCCTATTATTGACAGCCTGTTCTTGTCTGGAAAAAGGGTAATCTCATCTAACAAGCAGCAAATCTAACCTTGAGCATTCTACATGAATATGATTATTGACCAGAGGAGTTAAATGCCACAGTGCAATGATTATAACTGCATTGTGGATACCAGCACTAATATCAATACAAGTTGATTATTTGTAGACTTTTCTGGATGAAACCTGTAGTCAGGGTTCCCACTCAAAACCAGTAAACAAAATTTAAGCCTGATCAAAAAAATTCAAACCTGAAAAAAAATTCAAGCCTGATCAAAAAAATTCAAGCCTATAAAATTTTTACAAAATTGGCAGTGTATATCCTCTTACAATTACGTTATCACATGAAAACCTTTGCAAAAGACTCAGAATCAGTGGGTGCTAGTCGATAATGTTAAAAAAGCCTGCAGTCAAAATTGTCAAACACCGAAAAGGCTGCAACGCTGACTTATTAAAGCCGCTTACTCACTCATACAGTATGAAAACCACCCTTACAAATCCTTTGTAATGATTTGTTGCACCCCAGATCCTTCCACTTTTTGTACATAAATTGTTCACTCAGATAATCTGCTGTTTATTAATAACAACTGACCAATACTACAACTTTAAGCAGAACTAATCTACATCTCCCAGCTAGCATGGACACCAACATTCACTCTCCCTTACATACATACACTCTAACACCCACATTTACTCATCCATACACACAGAATCATCTATAACACCCACATTTACGCATCCACACACACAGAATCATCTCTATCACCCACATTCACTCACCCACGCACACACAATCTCTAACACCCACATTCACTCACCCATACACACAATCTCTAACACCTACAATCACTCATCCATAATCTCTAACACCCACATTCACTCACCCATACACACAATCTCTAACACCCACATTTACTCACCCATACATCAATCTCTAACGTCCACATTCACTCCCTCATACACACAACCTCTAACACCTACATTCACTTATCCATACACACAATCTCTAACACCCACATTCACTCACCCATGCACACAATCTCTAACACCTACATTCACTCATCCATACAAACATCATCTCTAACACTCACATTCACTCATCCATACAAACATAATCTCTAACACCCACATTCACTCATGCATACACATAATCTTACACACCCACATTCACTCATCCATAAGCACATATCTCAAATACCCACATTCATTCATCCATAAGAACATTATCTCTAATACCCACATTCACTCACCCATACACTTATAATCTGTAAAGGCCTCATTTACTCACCCATACACATATAATCTCTAACACTCACATTCACTATATATAAAACACATATCTACCATCCACATTTACTCACCCTTACACACGCAATATCTAACACCCTTATTCACTAACCCATACACACAAACTACATAATCTCTAATACCCACATTCCCTCATCCATACACACATAACATCGAACACCCACATTCACTCACCCATACAGACATAATCTCAAACACCCACATTCACTCACACATACATACATGCATGCATACATACATACATACATAACTACATACATAATCTCTAAAGCACTCACGCACATATATTACAATATAATCTATCACTTATAGCTATAGTTTGTTCATCTCCCCAAATTGCTAACGACAAACTCTCTCTCTCTCTCTCTCTCTCTCTCTCTCTCTCTCTCTCTCTCTCTCTCTCTCTCTCTCTCTCTATCACACACACACACACA
>JAOYNN010167913.1:0-11061 GCA_025770095.1 Goniobranchus kuniei
GCTCATTTAGACTGTGGAATAGAATGCCTAAATCTGTCAGATTTTGCAGAGACGTGGACACTTTCACACGATCCCTCTGCCAGATTACCCTCAAATCAAACTACTAGACAACTTACGCTTGCACACACTTCTTTTTTTATGCGCTTCGACAGTTATACTCAGTTTTACTGAGTCAGTTGGATTATTTGAAGATATATCACCCGAAATTTGAACATTAATTACATCAATAAACATGAATGGATTTGTTAAAAAATTTGCTCACACTTTTTCTAGCATATTACCAATGTACCC
Source organism: Goniobranchus kuniei (assembly GCA_025770095.1). Lineage (NCBI taxonomy): Eukaryota > Metazoa > Mollusca > Gastropoda > Nudibranchia > Chromodorididae > Goniobranchus > Goniobranchus kuniei. Next base: position 292 of record JAOYNN010167913.1, read on the forward strand.
ACAAGTTTCGAAATAAATACCTTCAGTATAGTGCGAGATATGAATACTTTACGAGAAGATGTCCGCGATAGATATATTGAACTTTCCCTTCACTCAAGCAAGGAGTCAGGTTTCAACTCAGACACCTTGCAACACTTCAAGTTTTATGTTAAAACAATGGTTTCTATCGGATATCTAAATTACCACAACAGTTGATTCAATCCACTTTATAGTTTGCAAAAAAATGTCATTTTCAACTTTTAAACTGATTGCTATGCCTTTGATATTTTATCTGCAAGCAAATTGTGTTCATTCACATTCATTTATCTTAAATTCAAGTGCTAAATTTACACCACTTTTCAAATCTAATTGATAAGGTGATTGAAAAAGTCTACATCTACGACTCGAGTTTCAGAGATACATCAAGATCTATCCAGCTCTAGAATTAAAACTAGTTTTGCGATGGTTTTGAGCTAGTCAGGTTAAACTGTTATTTAAAGTCTTAATATTCAAAAGGAAAAAGGGTGAAAAGGGCTGCAGTTAATTCGTGAACCTTTCACAAAGGAATCTTTAAGACAAAAATTCTGAAGTGCTGGGACAAAATAACTTTAAATGACATCTGAAAAGCAAAATCAACCTGGAAGAACAAATTGAGACAGGTAATTCAAGAAGATGGCGGCTCAATTAATCATTTATCGCAGTAAACTGCAGGTAACAGGTGTTCATTTTGCTCAATATTGGATTTATTTGCCGGCTCCGCTTAATTGACTGTAGTAATCATATTTATCAACCGATCCTTATGAAATATGCACAAAATATAGATTTGATGGTTCTATTATCTGCCAAAGGATTTTGTAGATAAATGAATGTATAAAGATATTAGCTTTTCAATTTGGGTGTGTTTTTTTGGTTCACCCGATATAAATATACACTTTAGCAGTATTGCAAACAGGCAATGTTGTTGGGGCATGGACAACATCAAAGCACCCCACAAACAAGTTGATAAAAGTCAAAGGTGTTATGATCAAACCAATATGGTATACTCACTGGCATTAAAAATGCAAGGCTTTTCCTAAGATTTGAAAACTATGTTAATTCACACTGATTGATTCAACCTTTTGTAATGAGAGGTAGTACAATGTTCAACGAGACAACAGTGAGTATTCATTATATATTGTTCTTCATAGGATTTAATGAAAAAATGTGCATACATTTATCTGTTATTCAGCCCAAGTTTTGCACTTTTATCCTTACTAATAAGAACCTTCTGATGCAAAACAAAAAAAAAAAAAACAACTTTCAATGTTTTGATTACTTTCTAGTACGCCACTTTTCCAATATGACAAGATGATGTAATTCTCAATGAGGCGTAATGAGATCCAAGCCTGAACCATGCTAAACACCAGACTGTGATAATCTAAAGGTCAAATTCTACATTCGCAGCAAAATAAGACGAATAACAAAAAGGTTTAAAAATTTGTTTTTCCATTTCATCAGGGCTTTCTGTTGTTTATTTATTTTTTTAAACTAAACAAATAATTTGATCAGTAAATGTTTGAATCTATCATGAGAAGACATTTTCTGGCATCATCTGATCACATACAATGTCATTTACACAATCCTCCGTTTGGTTCTTCACAAATTGTTACTATCTTTAAACCAAGTTCATAAAAAAAATTCTGAATGAATATATAAGCAAAAGATTGGAGCCAACCACAGACAATATGTTGTATTGTAAACCCGAGAACTTGTTTAATTTCCTGCTTTCAAACAGACTACTGATAAAGAATAATAATAATATGAAGGTCTCCCTGATGTTGATAGCAAAAGTAAAGGAAAAAAAAAAAATCACAATGACATTTCTAAGCTCAGAATAAATGATTTTAGTCAATTATCAGAGAAATCTTTGACACATTCAAAACAGACATGCTCAGAAATGACTCAAATATGCTGTGAAAGTATGAAATAAGTATTGTGTTTTTAGTGCCAGTGAGTATACATTAAATGAAACACTACGTAGGTAAGTGTTTCAGTCATTAGTTCAAATCAATATGCCTTTACGTTTTTATTGCAGAGCTGGTTGTCAGTACTACAGTAAACTAATTACAGAAAACAAAAGTTCCACACATATGTCCTTGTCACTAACATAGTCTGACTTCATATGTGTGAACTGGCTTCGGTACTTATAAAATTTCCATAATCTCAATATTACAAAATTTGTACAATGAAATTAATTAACTCAACCATGGACAAATATATAAATAACAAGGTAACTGGTAAAAGTAAAAAGTGGAAGTTTCTGAACACAAACAAGTATCTACATTTCTTGGGTGACTCCCTGTTGCGGTGAAAAAAGAGATAAAAAGAACATTTGCAGTGTCCCATTCTAAGCAGACCAGCCCCTTAACAGGTTAAGTATCAAAGAGCATTTTTTCCTAAATTGAACAAATGCAGTTAAGATTTAAAATTAAATTCATTCATATTTTTAGCTATGTAAAACAAGAAGACTCAAGAAAAAGTCATCAAAGTGTGCTTAGAAAACTCCACTGAGACTACAAGAATATCTATGTGTCGTTGTTTTTTTCACAAAATTATCTCTGTTTTATATTGCAGCTAACTTCTTTAAGAAAGGAAGAAAAATCTGAATTCGGGATACTGAGTTTTATCTCAATTGTGTGGAAACATCACACATAAAATGGCATTTCTGGTGCAAATATTCAGCATGTATTACATAGATATTGTGTCTGCTTAAATCAATAGAGTAGATTCCATCCAAGACCACACTACTTGGAAGAAAGCCAAAGCATGCCCTTGGACAATACATGCTTATGCACGGTCAATAAGTGAGAGCCCAAGATTGTATATTACTGATTGTTTCCAAAGACAGTATTATTGATTACCGCCCCTTTGATATCCTTTGACCACAAAAGTTGCAGCAATTCAGTTAAATCATACGACTGCATGTTGTGGTCTTACTAATAATATGGTCTTTGTTGACCATTATAATAATCTGCTGTTTAAAAAAAAATAAAACAGAATTAAAAAAGAAATTGAAAAGTGTGTAACAAAAGTGAAATTGACAGATTCCCTTCACCTTAGACTGAGCTCAATGCTTCAAATAAAATTGCAGCATGCTCATGAACTGAAAATCCAGTACAAAATTTATAAATTTGATCAAAATTTATCATGAATACAGAAGAGTAATAAATCTGCTTTATACAGACATTTGAACACACCTATGAAAAAAATATGTTTTTTCTTAAAACAATTATAAAAAGGGACAGGTGAATGCATTGAGATTGAGAAAAGGAAACACTGAGTACTAAAAAAAAATTGAAAAGCAGAAATAACTTGAAAACCTGCTATGAAGCTAACTCCTTAGACGCAGCAAGTAAAGCATCAATATAGCAATACCATCACAAAATACAATCAGCTTTGCAGTCTTGTTTTAAGCCATAACTCAACATGCTTTTGAGAGCTTTAATTCAATTTCACAACAAATAATAAGAACAAGGATGAAAGAAGTAGGTGATGTTGAGTATTGTGAAGTCCATAATAATATACAATAATCCATTTATATGGACAGCCCATCTATCCACATTTTTATATGTCAACATGTTTTCCGATTCCAAAATCTCTCCATTCTCTTTACGTACTAATTTCTTTTATATCGACCTTTTTCCCCCCCGGCCTTCTCCGCTTTATCAACATGCTTCCAAAAGGTACCTGGTGAAGCCTACAAACATAAAGTAGGAAATGTTACACTAAGTCAACGCATTTGTTCTTTATTAATCTGCATACCTGCAAAGTACTGTAATGACACACCAGGCTTTACTACATCATGTACACTACATTTAATAGATTACATACTGTTTCGCACCTTAGGCATAACATTATCCTGTCTGACTTGTCTGCCGCATTCGATACCATTGATCATTTTATTCTTTTGACCGCCTTTAAGAGTCCTTTGGATATGAGGGAACTGTATTAAAGTGGATTGAATCATACCTCAGTCATAGGCAATAGAAAATTGTTATAGGTAATCGCAGGTCTGAATTACGAGATTTGAAATATGAAATACGGCATCCCTCAGGGATCTGTCTTGGGGCCTGTTTTGTTTTCTTTATATGCTCAGCCTTTAGCAGATACCGTTAAGAAATATGATTTCCATTTTCACTGTTATGCTGATGATACTCAGCTATATCGATCAGGAACGTCGAAGAGCTAGACGAATGTGTTGACCATCTAAAATGCTGTATCCACAGAATTTTTGAGTGGATGTCAGCCAATAAACTCATATTTAATGAAAACAAAACTGTACTTATGTTTGTGGGCTCAAAACTGAAAAAAGAAACAGCCAAAAGTAATGTAAGAAATAAATGTTTGCAATCTGAATGTAGGAGCCAGAGATCATGTTAAAAATTTAGGGTGACTATAGGTCTAATCTTATCTTGAGAAAGCACATTTCAAATCTTGTAAAAGTTTAAAATCTAGAACTGCGAAAGATTTCTCATATGGGGCCCTTTCTGACCCCTGAAGCGACAAATAAACTTGTTTGAGCTCTCATGACTTCTAGAGTGGATTACTGTAATTCCCTTTTTGTTGGCCTGCCAGATAATCAACTTAATAAATTACAAAAAATCCAAAATAAGGCAGCTAGGCTTGTTTCAAAGACACCGAAAAGAGAGCATATAACCCCTATTCTGAGATCCCTTCATTTGCTACCTATAAAAGCAAGAATTTCATATAAAATTTCATTTGACATATCAATGCTTAAATGATGCTGCTTTTCCCTCTTATCTTTCGGAATTCATTCAATAATACACTCCCCAATGATCACTTAGATCAAACAACTCAACCTCCTGCAGGAAAAAAGAATGAAATTAAAAACTTTTGGGAAAAGGTCATTTGCTTATCAGGCTCCACAAATTTGGAACAATCTCATTATTATTATTATTATTATTATTATTATTATTATTATTATTATCATCATCAGTACCCCTACTCCTCAACCCATTCCACCGTGGGTCAGTTGCCTCAGCAAGTGATCATGACAGACCGGTACTACTACAAAAGTATTTGTGTAGCAAATTTTGCACTGGTTTGTAGTGTGTGCCTCGCCACTCACATTGCTAGCAAGGCACCGGTACCCCATCCCCCACTTCTCTTCTTGTTTGCCCATCATCACAAAGCTACAACTCTCAGCTTCCCTTTCATTCTCTCCCTCCACATAACAGAAGTACAAGGTAGATATGTGTACTGCTCTGTTCCGGCACAAGAGTGTATTCTGTTGCTATTTATTAGGATTATTGCCTTCTTACCACTGACCTCCCCTTGTTTTTTCCTCTTTGGCTTTGTATTTTTATTTATCAACATTCTTATACAGGAAAAAGTGCATGATTGTAAGTGATTGGTACATTTTTATTTGTTGGTCAAAAATCAAACAGTTTTGCATGATTTTGAACCATGAGAAACACATTTTTGGGTTATGGAACACAGTATGAAAAAAGAACAACATTAGACCTATATTATCTCCTAGCTTTGACTGTTTACAAATGCAAGCATGGAATGTTTGAAAGCTCATTTTGGAGATCTTCATCTGTCAAGAAACTAAACTTTCCTTGGCCTTTCTATAGTCTTGATTTAGACCCCTTCGATTACTTTCTATGAGGCTATCTTAAAGGTAGAGTCTATGACAGTCCAATACAAAAGCCCTGACTGAGCTCGAACAGAAGCTTGGGAGAGAAGTATGTGCCATCTCACTTGACAAAATTATGTGAATACGCAAGAACTTCAACCATTGGCTCAGGTGTGTTATCAAAACTGGTGGCAGATGGATGGAACACATGATGAATTATTAGATCCCAATAACAAATTCTGACTTTTCTCTTTAAATTGGTATATAGATTACCTGATTTGACCAACCAGTAAATTATGTAATTAACATAGGTAATCACTTTTTTAGGGGGACACCCTGTATATCGACATCAAATCCACTTCCCAAAATCTGTTGATGTGAGCGGATTACACTGTAATTGAGTAGAGCCAAGCAATTACCTCTTCTTTGACAAAAGAGCTTTAGCTATGAAATGTTTGCTTAACATTTTGGTTACATTGTTGCAAACAAACAAGAACATTTTCACTTTGAAGCGCAAGCAATGTTAAGAAAATGTCTTTTTTAAAAAAAAACAAAAAAACGTTAAGATACATAGAAGCATTTAATAAAGATAGATGGCATTAAATAATGAAACATTTTTGTAGCCTCTTTCGTTGTCTTTGATATGTCTTAAAAAAAACCTACTTGAGATTATTTGAACATTCTACAAATAAATATATATCTGGAGCACTAGCTCATATCATTTCTTCCTTTCAGAAAAGAGCCAAGCTAAAATGCACTGAACCAACAACTTCTAAAACAAAAATGTCAATTAATTATCTAAGAAATCTCATTAACACATTGGGATGCATATCAGTGTAATAGTACAAGCTCATACAATCAACTCAGCTTTCACGTTCAGATATTCCATGGCATTCACATTGTAGCCTACAGAAAATCATTTCAGTACAAACTTCCCAATGGCAGCAGGATTACACTACAAATAACAAATGAAAGACTTATGCAGGTTTGAAAACCAAACCAAACCAAAAATGTGAGATCCCCTAGCAAGGTCATCAGTCACAAATGAAAATGAAAGAATAATTCAAAATGAAAGATGAAGGAGAAAAAAAAGAGGAAAGAAATTGATATGCACAAGCCGAAATGAATGTCAGACTGACAAGCCACACCCATAATTGGCCGGCCTTTTTTCACATAAGGAACAAATGAAAAGCTCACCAATTTGATAGAGTACACTTATGACTTTATACATAGGGATGTAAGAACACAACATCAGCAAAAATGCCAATCAAATTTGCTCCAAATGGAACAGAGACAGTTGGACATAAATAATGAACATGAAATTCTAAGAAGACATCTGAATTTTAAATTAATCAAGGACATGATAATTGAACGAGGTCATATCAGGGATGAAAAAAATCCCATCTAGGTAGCTGAGCAAATAAGGGTATACTGTAGTCTTCAATAATTTATAAAATAAGTAATAACCAGCTAATTGGACACTGACTAAATGGACCTGTCGCCTTTGTGGATGCTTTTCCCCCTGGAACTTATTTTTAAAAAATAATCAAAGTCACCTCTCTAATTGATGGTCCAAAAACAAGAATTTCGGCAAATTGGACGTTAAGATTATGGAAAAATGCAACGGCCATCATCCTTTTAAATTTATTCAAGAGCCAAAAAGGATCTAATTATGCGTAAGAATGGCCTATTGTGGTCCATGATGCTTAGCGTATGAATAAGGCTTTATCACGGATTCATAGATGTAATACTGTGAGTATAGAGCTTAGCCATCAATAACTCCCGCAAGGCATGAAGGCCCTCAACCTTACTGTACTGCACCAGCCATGTGATTGTTGGCCAATCACATCTCATGAAATACAAAACAAGGGATAATCGCCCCTCCTTATCCTCTGATCATTTCAGCTATGTGAGATTTTGCCCATTTGGACGTTTTTGCTGCTTCCTGATGACTATCCAATTAGCTGGTAACTACTGTACATGTGAATGTTGTACATTTCTTACATAAGAGGGCTTTAATACGGCTTTATCGTAAAATGAGTAAGGACAGTAATCTACTTCTAATCCTGTGTTCAGTGTTAATAAAAGTATTATTGCAATCTCAAAGGTACGTACATATGAGTATCTTGTTATAGCGTCAAAAAGTTAATTGTGAAGCGTTGATGAAAGTATTGGTTACTATTTCCACCTTGCTCCTAGAAACTCTAAAAAAAATAATATATATATATATATATATATATAATACACCTGGATTTATAACATGACAGAAGAAAAGGAAACAACTATATTCCATCGATAAAGACAGGTTCAAAATAAGTAGGAGCCTCAATGTGCATTAAGTAACAAAGTTGATTGAGTTGCTTATGAAAACAAACTTGCACAAGTTTACAGAACAATACACTCCTAAAAGTTGTGTATTTAACAATTGGTGATTATATAGGGTGATCATTTTGAAATGCAACCCATGAGTCAATATTTATAATGAACGCACATTCTTGAACAGAAAACGAACAGGCAGAATCACAATCTAGATCAATATTTAGATCTAGATCCAATTCAAGAGTATCAGATTTATCACATGCATCACAATGCACGAAGAGCAGCGTGGTGCGCATTTTCAGCATTTACTTTACTGCCCCCCAAAAGGCAGACTGACGTATCTTGACAAAAACCAGTTTTCCATTTTGTGTTTATAAATTGACTACTAGTAACTACAACATACTTTGGTCAATCATCACTCCTTCAAAAAGTAAAATTAGCAAGTAGCTTTAAAGAGGCTGATCATCAAACGTTTTTTGCATGTATCTCGAAAACACAAAACGTGCAGATACGTCAGTATGCCATTGGGGGGCAGTGATATTCTCACCATTTATGAAAGTCAGTCTTCCGTGAACAGTACTTGCTTGCAGCTGTTGTGATTAGGATTACAACGTGATTAACCACAGAATTTGGAATAGGGATATAGCTGATCGACAATGAATACATGTATGCCAATAAACGTGTAAACTTTGTTACATTCCCTCGAAAAACGTTGTGATAGTTTTCTTTCTGTTTATCTTTTGTATGTTTGAAATGAGTATAAAATTTGTCTTTGGATCGATTGTAAACATGATGATGTACAAAGTTGTGATCAGTACCTAAATTGTCTTTAGCTTACATTAAATCCATTTCAACTGGTAGCTCTTTAGTCACTCTTTATGTATTCAGGGGGCACAGATTGCTCAATGGTTAAACTGTCGGCTTTGGATCAGGAGGTCCAGAGTTTGATTTCCCTCAGCGACTACTTGTGAGCAAGAAAATTTACCCTCGTTGCTCAGGTATTAAATGAGTATCTAGCAATAGAGGCTGGTATTGTTATGCAGAACTAACTGCACTTTATTCTACATTTCCAGGGGATTGCCTACTATGGGCTAAAGTATTGTAGAGCTTTGAGACTGTTAGTAGAATGGTGGAAAGAACTGTATAATGCAATCTTTGTTATCTTTAATTTTATTATGTGTTGCAAGGCGAGAGGAGAACATTGGCATGCAAATGCGAGTAGGCCTACGGCTGTAGTAGTAGTGGTAGGAGTAGCAGCAGCAGCAGCAGCAGTAGTAGGAATAAGTAGTGGCAGTAGTGGTAGTAGTGGTAACAGTATGTGTAGAGGAAGAAGAAGAAGAAGAAGAAGTGGAAGAAGTAATCATTATTACATGTATATACAAATAACACTTCGTGACAAGAATTTAGTAAGATACAAAATTCTGCCATTGGCGTTTTTTGCATCGTCATTTGTATTACTCATTTACAATTCCAATCTTTCGTTGGGCAGTTGATTTAATCGTTTAATGAGAAAACACTTCGAAAAGGAATTTACAAGATCCAGAACATGCGACAAATTTGTTGGGAGACATTGCACAACCAATACAAAGAAAGACCAATTTCAATTTAGTTTGCCTTCGTAGCTTGCCATAGACAGAAGAATAACCAGCAGCTTCATCTTGTAGTGGGTGATTGGGTCGCATCTAGACCTGTGAAAAAAGAAATTCGTACGCTTTAGTTAAAAAGCAATGAAAACGATTCTTGAATTTTAGCTTTATGCTTCATACATAACATGTACATTATGTATCAGCTATTAAAGACTTTATAGCACATGTGGCCCCATTTGAAATCCCTCTTCGAAATGCATGAACTGTAATTTGTTAACAGTGTCTTGAGTACAATTATTATCATTATTATTATTATTATTATTATTATTATTATTATTATTATTATTATTATAATTATTTATAGTTATAATTACAATTATTATTATTATTATTATTATTATTATTATTATTATTATTATTATTATTATTATCATTATTATTATTATAGTTATATTACAATTATTGTTATTATTATTATTATTTTTATTTTTATTATCTACGAAGATTGAACAGTATGTCCTTAAATAAAATAGACTTATTGGCCTACAATTACTATGTAGAAGCTGAATTACTCCTAAACTTCTCATCAGAATTTCAAAAGTCAAACGGCGAAAAAAACGTCATTTATGTGGGTATTTGTTCTGGATATGATGTTTAATTGTGCTTGATTCTTTATTTTTGGGGAAAAAAAACATTCACGGAGAAAACAATGTTTTCACATTTCCTGTGACGCTAAAAGCAAGTGACCTGTATTTCGATCTTTGTGCGCTTAAGATTTCAACATTTCCATGATGGATTTTAATCAGCGCACAAAAGCAAATCAATACCCATGAAGGAAGATCATTGGCTGTTTGAATTTTAAAGTTCTGTTTATCCGTTCCAGAATTATTCTGCTTTTGGTTATGATGTGTTCTTTATTTTGAAACATTCTGATGATTGGGCTACAAACATTGATTGGTAGAACATGATAGAACTGTGTAGGCCTACTGACAGTCAAGCGAATGCAAAGTCTTGTTTTTACATTATAGTAAATATGAATAGGCGTTTTAACGATCTCCTTTTAAATTACCAACAAGAAATAAAGCAGCCTAAACATCCTCCAAAATTCCAACTTTTCATATGACACAGTTGGTGGGTACGATTTATTATCTACATGGACTTGTGAACCATCAAAATCTGAAAGATCCTAGTATAGGATAATTATGGCCCGCTCCCCTATCAATTGAGGCAAGGAGTATATTAGTATCT
>JAOYNN010168024.1:0-10009 GCA_025770095.1 Goniobranchus kuniei
CTCTCTCTCTCTCTCTCTCTCTCTCTCTCTCTCTCTCTCTCTCTCTCTCTCTCTCTCTCTCTCTCTCTCAGAGTTGGTTTCTTGCATTAAAACGAAAATTATGGAATGCATGCGTAAGAATGTAGTCGATCGACACCGGTTACCCATTTTGATGTCTTAAAAAAGTAACAAAACAAAAGTCACCTGAGGTAGGAGGACGCCCAGACCAAGGGTACTGAGTCTGGCAGTTAAACGGTGGTACTGGGTAGCGTGTTGAAGCTCTTTTCTGTATGGAGAGAATGAAAAGGCAAACAAACCAAAGACCCAAGACGTACAAGTGAAATCTCAGATGAGTCTTCATGTTCATCCCAAAACAAGAGTTGTTTGTTATTCTTATGTAGAAGTACTTTTGCTTACTATAGATTATGTAGTACTATAGCAATTGTTGTTTTATTAGGATGAGGAGGAGGAGGTCGAGGAGGAGGAGAAGGAGAGGAGGTGAAAGAGAACAGGAGCAGAAAGATGTTGGAGGGAGTTGTGGTAAAGGATTCTTGTTGTAACCACACATGCACCTTACATTTCAGAGGAGTTCTTTTAAGTTTGACCCCGTAGTAAACATGTTTGTAATGCTCGTGCACTAAATAGCCTAACATAGTATGAAGAAGTAACTGTTGTTGTTGTTGTATTCGGCTGGAGGAGAGGAAGGATGAGAATAATGTGTGTGTTCGTGTGTGTGTGTGAGGGAGGGGGGAATTGTGGGTCCCACATGCTGTGTCTTCTTTTGTCTAGAATAGTATTACGGAGAATGCATGTAACAATGAGTAAGTACCAAGCCATTTCAACGCATTCGGAAGATAAAGTGAATAAACTTAAGTTTAAAATGCATGTGGGTGAGATATGCATAATTCTATCAAAATTATACGTTTCATTTGGTTTTCTGGATTTCAAATGTTTAAGTTGCAGACATTGACGAAGTCGTAACTTACGGTGATTTCACTATGCTTTTCCAACTGTTCTTTCCATAACTTCATAAGCAGAGGACTTTTAGTTAGAGTATTAGTGTAAAAGTTGACATAGCGTGTGTACCATGAATCTGCACGAATAAAAAGGAAAACAAACAGCTGAAACACTAACATATTTATTGTGCCTCACTATGGTGTTGGATAAAAAATCGTCGGAAGTGATCAGTTTGAACGCCGCGTGGCTTTTGCGATCTTTAGCTGAGAGGATGTAAAAGCTCCCCTTTCAAATGGAGGGGATATGAGTTCTTTCTCTCGTCTGTCCTTCATCTTCTTTCAGGTTCGTTTTTTTTTTCTCTTCTTGTCAGACAAAGAGGAGGAAGTGATTTTGCTGAGAGATTGAGAGAGGCGTGTTCAGTGATCATCCCACGTTCACATTGCATGACTTGAAAACAGTTTAATAGGGGGCACCTGCTATATGAACCGAGTACTTTTGTACACAATATTGTTAATTAGCTGATTAGATTTTTTTAATGTCATTGTTGTTTGGGGGATTTTGTCCGAAAACATGTGTACGAATGGGAAATGTGGTCCATGTCTCAATGTCAAAATCCACCGCTTGTCCCTTCTCGTATTCTTATCCTGTCCCATTTTTGCTCAACTGAGTTTGAGAGAAAAATACATTAAACAAAAAACTATTATATTCAATTATGATGTTCAAAATTCACATACAAGATACTGGTTCAAATCCTCATACATGAAAGTGATTCTGGAGACCTCATTAATCTTTTTGAACTGTTGTATTGTTTAAAGTATAGGTCCGATCAATATTGCGTGGCTGCGGGTCAAGGCTTGTAACGTCCTGAGTTCGAATCCAGCCACGCTTGACGCTTTTTTGTCCTTGGAAAAGGCTATTTACACACATCTTCCTCGCCCACTCAGGTGGTATTGAGTATCCGACCACAGACAGAGGAGGATCTTGTCAGTACGCTAAAGGAAGTGTGTATGTAATATGGCTTCATCTCCGTATACTCCACATAGAGTTGAGAAGGTTTATCGATTGGAAAAAGGCTGGTCGGGGAGTCGGGAAACAATTATGCAGTGCTTCGAACACATGGTATATATAGCGCTATATGTAAGTTCTAATTTTTTCTTTCATCTATGGTAAAAAAAGATACATTGTTCAGAGGTCTAAAAATGTCAAATAGTAAAGAATTCATGATGCACGACATCAGATCCGGTAATAAAATTATGTTGTGATTGAGCATCTGTTGGAATTTATATGCCTAATGTTGTAGTATCCAATGTTAAATGATAAAACATTTCGTTAAGACTATAAATGCGACAGTTCCAAGCATATTTGTATCTACTACTGTGGAATAAGACTAAAATTAATGATAAGAAAGAAGATGTATTTCCCACTATATTCTACAAACCTGCCAACACGACAGTACACAGACACAGGCTGAGAACGATGGTCGTAAACATCCCAGACATGATGCATGTAAGCCTCAGTCAATTGTCAAAAATACACTGATTTTGTCTATAATGGATCTAGATCTAGTAGAAACCACAGTGTAAGAAAGCTGATTTCTGGTAGCCATGAAATGTAAGAAGTCAAGGTGGAGTGCGATTTGTTATGCAACTATTTCAGATAATAGACCTGGTTTGTCTGCTAGTATTACGATTATATTGAAAAGTCACGATAATCTGAACGTAAAATCTTGCCATCTGTACCGACTTGAGTTGAAGTTACCAGTTCACCGAATGCACTTTGGTGAAATGTCTTTATATTGTATTCTGCAAGTTTAATGCATATCATATAAGTTAACTGATTTCTCAACTTCTGATTCTAAATTTACATACTTCTTACTGTGTGTATGGTTTTTTTTTTTAAAGATTCCCTTCACCATACTTTGCTTTTCTTGTAGGAAAAAGATAGAAAGAAAGGATCATCCCTCCCCTTCCTCACCATCATCAGCCACATACCCCTACCCCAGACACATAAAAAACAAACAAAGAAAGAAAACAAAGTACAACAGCAAACAAAAAACATCACCAAGAATAGAATAAATAAATAAATAAATAAGGACACAAAAAAGTAAAAACAACAATCCCAAGCACACCCACAAAAACTAAAAACAAAACAAAACAACAACAACGACGACGACGACGACGACAGCAGCAGCAGCAACAACAACAACAATAACAACAAAACAAAAAACACCCCTCCATCAAACCAGGTAGTGAAGTTGTGAAACAACGAAAATGAAAATGCATATGAAAATATCCAGTATAAATTTAAATCTTCCACGTTAGATTCTTACTCCCACAGAGCCAAGTTTGCTGACTGCAATTTCATATAACATTTTGTTTACAATTATCAAATCAAAGCAAATAAAAACAACAACAACCAAAACAAAACAAAACAAATCAAAACAACGAAACAAGTGGAGAATAGGACAAGCAAGGTAAATGAAAAAGGAGTATTCTGTTTTCTTCTGCGGATAGGCATATGGCCAGGTACTCATTCAGACGTGAGTCGAGTGAATTGGGTGGGAAAAGTGCTTTGCCTAAGGACAAAATGCCAAGGATATGTGGTGATGACCTGGGCCTTGCCAAGGGGACACGTGACCCACGAGGTAAGCCTTCCATCTTTTTGCCGGTGCGTCTAGCGAATAGCATTATGAAGCCAAATACGAACAATCAGCTAAGTCCTCTCTTTCATTAGTATTACAGTGGTCTCCACCTGACATCCACCTGCCTTACATTCACCTCCGCCTAACATCCACGTTTCTACAGGATACGGAGTTTTTCTTTTAAAATTTATCCCTCTAACATCCCATATTATCCATATTACTTCGTCTGACATCTACATTTTGGAGGCGTGTTGAATCATCTTATTTTCCCTTGATAATTTGGTTTGCTTGTTATTTACATATTATTATATCTGATTTACTTCTCTAAGATGCATTTTGTCGTCCCTGTTTATTTGTATCTGACAAAGGACATAGGTCCGAAACGTTATATTTTGCTTTATCTTCTCTTACCTTCTATTGATTAATCCTAAACTTATCTGAATCTGAATCTGAATCTGAATCAGCACGATGCAAAATCCATGATGAGTCTAGGTGATACAGCGGCCCGTTTATAGACAAGGCAGTCTTCACCATAGCTGTTGTACGAAAGACGTTGTTTAAATGTTTCTACTGATGGTGCACTCATGAAGAAGACATCCAGTTGATTCCAGTCGATGATTGTTTGGGGAGTGAACGAGTGGCGATAGTCTTCTGTGAACAGATGTGGCACTGCGAAGCCATTAATGTTGTTTGTGTCGTATTTCTCCAAAAGATTGTTAGAAACCCAGTTGTCGAATTTGGTAGCTTTGAAAGGACGACTGCGGCGCGAAAGTGTAAAGAATTCCTCCGGGTTTATCGATGGCACCTTGTGATGAACACATTTTTCCCCCTTCTAATGTTCATTTCAAAATTCAAAGTCAAGTATTGAGGTCTATATCTTATATACATCAGGTGGAACTGAAATTTTGTGTATGAGTCTGGAATGATCATGACCAAATGAAAATCCTATTTTCACATTTTTATTTAGTGTTATTAAAGATTTTTTTTCTATTAGAGCTATATAAAATACTCAAGATGGTTGAATGTACAATATTTTTTATGATTACATTAAAACAATCCCATTCATTTGCACATCCAATGAAACCAAAAGAAAATTTTTAAGAATAAAAGTGTAATTGGGTTTTTTTCTTTCTTTTGGATCTAGAGTAGCATACGTTACGACTTTTTCGATAGGCAAAAGAACATGACGTAAATCTAGATCTATCATAAAAGCTCCCTATTAAATTGAGATGAAAGTGCGTCTAGTTTTCTAAACCAACTCTCAAACCCAAACGAGTTGTCTAGTTTTGAGTCGCGTCAAAATGTTTTACTGCATAACATTGAAATGTTGAAATTTTGTCAGCTCGACATTTTTAATATAGGACAAATAAAAACATTTCTCAAATAAAGCCGATTTTGATCTGAAAAAAATCATTTTCGTTTGTCATGGATACATCGAACCACCACACAAAGTTTCAGAAATATTAAAAAAACGGTTTCGGAGATATAGACGTTTTTCTGTGGCTCTATCTTTTGAAACGGACTAAAGATCTAATCTAAATTCATACTCATTAGTAACATTTTTGTATTATTTCATGAAATAGAGAATTCACTTAGTAAAGGAGAGTATTTGAGTGGGAACGAGTCAAAAGCGTTATAATAATTATAACGGAGGATACCAATAAAACAGCAACAGAAAGTTTATGTTTGTATTATGACAGGCGTCCATCCCAAAATGTTTCATGACCTAGAGACCGTGATACTATCATGGTTAATAATACGACAAGAAGCAGGGCTTGAAATGTCTGAAATAAAGAAGATGATCTTCTTCTCAGCGGGTGTAGAGAGGTTGAACAAGATAAGAAAAGAACTCATTTGAGAGAATACTCAGGTTACTGGTGTTTTTATTTGTTATGTTAAGGGTTAAAGGTCACTTTTCAGCAACGTAATTTATCTCACTGACGGTGCATTTTTTTTAAATTTTTTTTTTACAAGTGCAGCCACACATGAGCCATAAGGTACAACACAACTCGAATCATTTACCTAGTCACAGTAAACTGACACCAAGTCGACTAGTTGTAGAACTGTTCACAGTGAGATAGTTACTAAAGTGCCGGCGTTAAAGTTTTTTGTATGATTCGGTCTGGGATCGAATCTGCTGTCTCTAGGTTCCGAAACGAACTATCTACCACTGGGTCATTGTATCTCAGTTTCACAGGTAAGAGAGACAAAGTGAAAGAGTTTACATTAATGTAGTCTGGTCCTTTCCAAAGACAGATGAAAGTACATTGACAAAATGATACTTTAGATGATACTACCAGGCATGAAGGGAAGAAGGTATAAGAGAAGATAAATCAGAATTAAGGAAGATTTGATTATCACTTTTATATGTGATTGAGAAGGCAAAAGTGGGCACACTTTTGTTGAGCACATTTATGTATTAGAATAATGAAACTCAAAATAAAGTGTTGCATAAAGCCCACTCCGACATCCAGTTGAAAAATGCAACACTTTGTTTTTGTATTTCATTATGTGAGAAGGATGCGTTCAACGGAACTACTGGGAAACGGAACACATCCTCTGAGGCGACCCCTAACAACGGAATAACGGAAAAAGGAAGACATTATTACTCCATGGTCGATATCAGCTGAGTGATTGACACCAATAGACCTACTGTTCAAAGCCAAGGAGTTGGTCACCTTCAAAATTTGATTTAAAGAATTACTGAATCACTCCACTGCTTTATCACTCTCAAATTCACGCCATTGTTGTTATCACTCGCTTTGGCCACTTATTAATATAAAAAACAAAACAAAAAACCAACAAAAAAAAAAACAACAACACAACAACAACAACAAACTGTATCACTTAATCGTGCACTTTATTGCCTTTATCACTATCTAATTGTATGTAGTCATATAGTCATTACGGACTCAACCCCCGTCAGGCGGTCAGGCACGAAATTCAGATTCTTAATGAGTACGCACGCGCTGTCAATACTTGTCAACGCCACGAAAGGCGACTCTCTCTCTCTCTCTCTCTCTCTCTCTCTCTCTCTCTCTCTCTCTCTCTCTCTCTCTCTCTCTCTCCCTCTCTGTCTCTCTGTCTCTCTCACTCTCACTCCCCCGCCTCTCTCTCTCTCTCCCCTGACCTACCTGATAAAGACCAAACACAACAGAGTAGCCCCAAGAACCAGGAGTTGCTGTGCCAGGGCTGACTGGGATTTCTGCATGACACGATGCAAGTCATTCTGTGGGGAAAATGGAACAGTGGCTGTAAACGTCGCATAAACGATGTGTAGAACCCCTCAGCTATTCTCCCCACACCTGCCCCCGCTCCCGCGTCCCAGAAACGTCGCTTGCCAGATGAACATCAGCCACTTTCCAAGGCATATCAACAAATGTCCAGCATAGTTGTAAACTTGTATGATATACGTAGTAGATTTGAATTAAACCTGATTGGAAACATTTTTTTTTTTTTTTGCTTCGATGTTGTTTCAATATGGCCTTAAACGACATGTTTCTGCTGTTTTAACTTAATTAATTACATCCAGTTGTTTGTTTGTTGTTGTTTTTTATATTAATTTTTCAAACAACAGAATTCCCAATTTTTCTTATATTTTTTTACCTTTGCCCTGTTTAACATAGGTGGAGTATAGATTTGAAACAAAGTACTGATTACGGGCTTTTCGCTTCTCCTACACAGACATTTTGACAAAATGCCAGCTGTTTTAACTTTCCTTAGTAGTGCATTTTTCTTCAAGATCGAAATTTTTTTTTTTTTGCTGGACACCCTGAATCAAAGGCATCGCCTTTCAGTCGCTTATTTGTCCCAAGTATACAGCGTAGGTGTCTAGGACCCACATACCAACAAGAAATATAAACACATTGGAGTCTATACAGAGTTTACATGCTTGACCAACTTGAAAGGCCAACTCTACGACAAAGGCGAAACAACCTAAAAACCAGTGTCTTCTACAAAGCCTACCACGAGAAGTAGACATAACATTCCCCTTAAAGGCACATCGGAGGCAATGCTTACAAATACGTTATACCAAAGTCGCGTACCAACATACACCTACATCCTTTCTTCCAGTCATCTTCTTCTTCTTCTTCAAATAATCCGACTGACTCAATAAAACTGAGTATAACTGTCGAAGCGTATAACTGTCATCAGTGCGGTTTAGGAACAAACTACCTTGTAGTTATATGTTGCAATCACCCATCACCGATAAATTAATTTAGGATAACTAGAGGGCTATACAATAATAAATTGTGAAAAAGTATGTATGTTTTATGCAGCTTGACGAAAAGTAATGTAATGTCCAGACTTAAACGGAAAGTATATGTAAGTGAAAGTAAATACATACTCAGCATCCGACAAGCAACGAATCTCCCCTCTCTTTACAAATCCTGGGAACAACGATGGCGTCTTTTCGGACACATTTATAAGATTTAAGAAGAAAGGATAACATCCGGCAAAAAAAGCAATGAAACTTTACTTCAGCCAAATTGCTGAAAGATTTCTCGGACGCCCCGTCACAACCTTGCCCGTCGTTCTAAATTACGAATAACGGCTTAGCAAGAATCGAAAACGGTCCTCATCGTCTAAACACTACCAAAAACCTTAAAACAATTACCAAGATAACAAACAAGATACAAGGAACAGCCAAGGCATCCCCGATCGGACGAGAGGAGGCGACGGCCTACTAAGTAGTATTTATAGTATACTCAGGAAGTCTTCCAGGCATTTTGAAAAGTACAGCCACTTTGTTGTACAATCGCTCCATCACTTTGTCAAATTTCCTCGTCCACTGTTTTTTCAGTCCATCATTTCCCCCAAGACATTGATCTTTTTTTTTTTTTAAAGTTTGGCATGTAGAATATGCAAGCAAGATGCCAAGAAAAATCAAAAGGCCCTTCAATTACGTCCAGTAATACCAAAGTAATCTACCGTTTGACAGAAAAACCTAGTACATGCAAGAATTAGTTCTAAAAATTACAAAAACAAACAAAAGCAAAAAGAAAACATAAAACAAATGAACAAAAAATATCTGATTCATTCAATTATATCGATTCTAGGGTTGGCCAGGCACGCTGGTTCCCATCTGACACCCAACTCTACGATGGATATAATTACCGTATTGATGATATCAATATAATTAATATCGATATTTAAGTCCAAAAATATCGATATCGGATCAATACGATGTTTTCCCGCATCGCCCACCCCTATCCAACTCTCACTGCTAGCCTCGGTAACTGCTCCTGTTAGCAGGTGAAACGTAGTGAAGTAGTGAAGTGAGGGACTGGGTCCCGTTGCTGAAGGCGAGCGCTCCCAAACCGTTTTCAGTTTTCGGGGCCCTGCCGAGGTTCCCCTCAATCGATTGATGGAAAAATTGAATCACGCGACAAGTACGTTTCATTGTGGCATAGAGGACCCCCGAGCTGTTGTTGTTGGTGGTACCAAATCGTCTACAGTCAAAGTCAAATCTGGTGTAGCACAGGGATCAGTGTTGGGTCCGTGTCTGTTTTTGGTCTACATAAATGACCTCCCAGACAGACTTACTGCCCAGTCAAGACTCTTTGGTGACGACACGGTTGCCTACTCAACAATCGACAACAAAACGATCAACAACAGCTGCAAGATGACCTCAACTGTCTCACTGACTGGAAGGGGAAACGGGAAATGAGGTTCCACTTAGAAAAGTGTGTGTCACTTTCAATTACAAGGAAAACCACCACTCTTGTACCATCATCCCAACTGCATGGCCACACGCTAGAGAACATTTTGCAGGCAAAATACCTCGGTGTGACGATCAACAACAAATTGACATGGGATGTGCACACAATAAACACCATCAACAAAGCTAATAAAGCGCTAGGCCTGCTGAGGCGCAGTCTCAAAATAAGCTCTAAAGCCATCAAAACAAGGACTTACAAAACTAACGTAAAGCCACAACTCGAGTATGCTGCCACTGTATGGGACTGCCACATTCAAAACAGCGTTGATCAGATCGAAGCAGTGCAAAAACGAGCAGCATGCTTTGTGCTTCGCCGACACAGAAATACCTCAAGCGTCACCGGCATGCTAGAAGCCTTGCAGTGGCCCTCTTTGAAAGACTGGAGGAAGAGAACACGTCTGATAATACTATATAAAATCCAGCACAAGAAAGTGCATTGTCAAACAATTCTTAGAAAATTGGAACCTGCTCCAGAAAGATCAAGAAGAGGGAACAACCAGCAACTCAAGTTGATACCATCAAGAACAAAGTACAGAAGTCATTCCTTCCTATCAACAACAATCAAAGAATGGAACTCACTACCAAATGATGTTGTGAATGCTGGTGGTTCGGTAGACTCCTTTGTGGCCCGTCTATCCCAACCCACTTAGTCTGCTGATGGAGTGGGGGGGGGGGGGGGGGGGGGGGGGGGGGGGGGGGGGGGGGGGGGG
>JAOYNN010168135.1:0-11056 GCA_025770095.1 Goniobranchus kuniei
AACCAAATTCTGCCCCTATCTTGGCTTAATTTTTGGTCGCTCGTTTCAAAAATGCCATCAGATCTTGGATCCGATCAATTCCCATGGAGATATTGGCAGTGGAGATAGCTGTCTAGCTAGGCACAGCGACGTCACACATTCTGCTTTGATGGTGAACGCTTTCAGCACATGGGGTCTCTCGGGGTCACGTCGACCCTGTCACGTCAAAGCCTAAGTTTTGAACGGTGGTAAATGGCAAGACATTAAACACGGCTGAAGGCTTGAAACGATAGCGAGCTGGTATAGTAGGCCTGTGGTGTGGACATTTCCATTCACTCAAGGCAATCTTTACCACGGCTCGGGGATAGCACAGCTCAAAGCCCAGCTCTATGCTCGACGTGTGGACGCACCCTTAAGCTTGCCGCAGTCCAATGATGTGATTACACGTGGCTGGACAATGCCAGGGGGGAGAGTATTTAATGCTGCGGTGATGTGCAGAAAGTTTTTACCTTGGCGAGGGTCGATTACTATTCAGGGTCTTTTGCGTATAAGCACTTCCTCATTAGTTGAGGAATGGATGTCTCTATTTTAGACAGGAAGGCGTCTATGTCAGTAGTTGGTCACGTTGTAGAATGAAATGTATCTGTTGTTGTTTTCTTTGGTTTGGTTTTGTTGTTTTGCTTTGGAAAGCGCTTCCTCGTTATGATCGAAGGGTAATGGCTGTAGGTTCAGACTGGAAGGTGACGCTATACTGGATTAGTAGTTGGTCAATCTCGTTGATAGCGAGAATTATTGAATCGTTGTTCTTCGCTAGAAGGTAGACAATTGGAGCTGTGCAATGCAACACGCAGATCAATAAGGTATAGTTCCTGATAGAGAATTTTATTTTTCCCTTTTAGGACACGTAGGAATCTACTGGTAGTTTCCAGGTATGAACCCTGTAGTAAAACAGTAAATCAAAAATCGTTGTTTTTCTTTTGCTTTGTCTGTCTTACAGTTTTATAATAAAGCCCAGTGATGTGACAACCACACTACATTACTGCTGATGAAACTTACAAAATTCGTTAAGAATAGGAGGAAATGGACATTAATTGTATTGGGTAATGGCGGGGTTACCATTACAGAGTCGGACTGTCCATATAATATTACAATGCAGATACATAAAGGTGGGTCCCATCACCAGTCTTGATATGTCATGCGTAATATTGTCAGGGATATACAGTTTGCATATATGTATGCAGCATAGCTCATAACAAGATATATATCTATATACTGCATGTGCATGACGCATTGCTTACAGTAATTAAAATAGCTATCCATCCACAAATTGATGACATGTAATTAATATCCCAAGGTTAAATGCATAATATATATCCTACTAATAGAGGTAAGGGTTTAATAATATGATAATGAATATATATAATATCAAAGCAAATTAATATGCACGCAAGGATATTAATAAGACAAAATATAAACTTCGGACTTGGTACATTTCATGGAAATATTTTGCAATTTACCCTAAAACGGGAATAGTAATGCACAAAAATATTATTACTCCGAGAGTTTAGAAAGGACTTCACACAAATTGTTAATCCATTGTGAACATGGATGTGTGTGTCTAGGCGTACCGTGCATGAGTTTTTATTACGAGGTGTCCAGCTGGGTGTATCTTACGCATCTTAATGTAGAGATGGGTATGATTGGTTAACAGAGTCTGACCAATGAAGCAGAAGCAAGGGGTGGAGCTAAAGTCACAGGACAAGTGCTCGGGCTTGCGTAGGAAAGTTTAACCTGTCAATCACCGTGACCATGTGTTGAGGTGAATTTGTATCCATCCAAGCTCTGTATCAATTACAAGAAAGGAGTGCAAAATATATAAGACACATGGTTGCCTTGTCCCATCCGTATTGTATTAATCACTCAGACGCTGTGTCTGGGTTTTGTCTGGGTTCGCCGAAGAATGAAGTTCTAAACACACTGTAGTGTAAGGCGAAGGCCACATCGTTTCTATTGTCCAAGTAAGGATGAGAAGACGTGCATGTTTGTCGATTGCGAGTGGTTTTATTCCACACAATTAGTAAAGTTCGTGTGTTGGCGTGGTAGGGGATTATTTAATCCATATGTAGTCCAGACAGGCGTTCGTTGATATTCTCGGGCCTCGTCACAACATGTATATCATGACTTACAATCCGTTTGATACATGTAGAAGCTTTCTATTGCTGTGCTTCAATTTTATCGCCAAATAAACACATGGGATCCCAAATTTAACTTTATAATTAATTGTTATTTGAGGCTTTGTCTTTGTTCTTTGTTTGTTATCTTTTCTATAACTTTTTAATAGCAATAAGGACAAATTTAGTGGGTTTTTTCCTTAAATGAAGAATTAATACTTCTTTTAACATGAAGCAGTACACATTTTAAAGGAGTAAAAAGATAAGGCCATTCAAAACTGGGACCAAATTGTCAAAATGCAAAACAGGCCTTGAAATAACTCAAAATTGTCTTTTACCCTGGCATTCAGAACACAATTTATCAAAATGTAAAACAGATGAGAAACATAAGTAGTGATTCGTCATTCTAAAATGATTGCTGACTGTACATTTACATCACAGATTCCACATGCCAAGAGAGATTTGGAGTCCTTTCCTAAATTGCCTTGATACTGATTGACATTAGCAACTAGTTGGCATATTATGGTGGTCCCAAAGCACAGACGGGTGGCTCATACCTTTACTGGGAAATCAGGAAACATAATAAATATACTGGCTTCAACTCTTAAGAATTGAGGACATTGGTGACCTGATGTCTCCCAAACCATGTGGGGCTAATTGAATGACTCATTTCAGCGGAATAGATTTTGCATGATCTCGAATGAACCATTGCGTGATTACGTGCAATTGCAATTACGTTTCTCATAATACAGTCTGTTTTAGACCCAAGATAACTATTGGTATTAAGTTACTTAGTCGTTTTAGAGCCCTTATTATACTAGGCATACGGCATAATGTGACAGTTTGCCATTGCTTTCCACACCGACTTTACTTTCGCCAAGTGTAGAAAGACCTAACTACCCATTTATACTGCTGGGTGAACAGGGGGCCCCGAAAAAAAACGCTGCCCGCTGGGGTTCAAACTCGGGCCACTTTGCATGGCAGTCAGCCGCTACCGGGGCACCCAGTTGCAAATTACTTCTAATTTTCAGAGGTCTGATACGATTCTATAAAATGTTTGATTCTTCAAATCAAGTTATAGCAAAAGAAAAATCTCACAGAAGCAATATACATTTCATATACTAACTATGATATAATTGTATATCGCTATGATCCATCTGGAGTCAATGCATTTTGCCTTAAATCAATAAGTCAGTATTTGGCTTTGTTAAAGAAAGTTTTGCAGCTTAAGTCGTTTCACATGCACTTTGTTACATCACCGATTGAACTGAGGCAGCAGTGCTATGATTCTAAGTTTTTGTCCTTATCGTTCTAACATCGAATGCTTTGTTTACCGATTGGCTAAGGGTAGATTTGGTGTCACTTTTCGCCATAAATCCTACATAACTCACATTGTACATGGCATAATATATTTTATAATGAAATGAAAACAATGGTTGGAGGGGGTTGTGAGTATAGATTTCACCACTTAAATGCTTTTTATCATAAAATCATGTCAGCTTGACGCATGAGATAAATAAAAACAATCTAGCTTTCATATAGCATTGTGTATTTACTTCATTAAAATACTCCGATATCTTTCCATTCTACAGCGGTAAGCCTTGTTCAATCTGTGGGGTTGTTTCTATTCTACTCCTCTTCATAATGGGGAGCTTGTATTTTTATAAGATGTAAGTATGCATTCGTAACTGTGAATGAAATGCTCATCAGCTTATGCCGTTTACAGCAATCTACAGACGTACCATAAAAAGGGGTTCCATATCAAAAGGCCATAAAATGACTGGTGAGTGACAAAAATGAAACATTTCCAACTGTGACCTGTAATCCATTCATGGACATTTTGTTCCCTAAGCATGGTTTGGTTTTTCCACTAAGTCAATAGGTCACATATAAGATGTGCAGGGGTTTGGTATGTGTGGGTATGTTTCTCTTCTCAATTATGGCTGTACCCAGTAGAGCCTTTTTCTTCGAGAACCTGGACGGTAAAACGATCAACAGAGACTAGGCTTATTATAGAGTACTCTACAGAAAAAAGGGGTTGAGATTAAAATTGAATGGTTTCAGCATGATGAAGCGACCCTCCACATTGCAAATCAAACGATCCAAATGGTGTGAGACAACGTTCAAAACAGACTCCTCTCACGACGGACAGATAAACACCTAGGTACCCAAGAGCCCTGATCTGAACCCTCTGTGTTATTTTCTTGTGGGGTCATAAAAAGAATCAAGTATTTGCAAACTCCACAAACGCTTATGGAATTGAAGAACGAGATAAAGAGGGTGGTGAGAGGAGTGACCCGTGAAATGTGCCGCCTAAAAATTGAGAACTCTGAACTGTGCATCAAACTCAATATGCAGAGGAAGTGACAGCATTTTGAACGCAATAACAAAAAAATTCAGAATATAAAACCGTCGATGTTGATTTTGTCTCCTTTTGCTTTTCAATGTTTACGTTCACTCTCATTGGTGTCTTCCTACTTTAAAGAACTTTTAATTGGCGTTTAAAAAATGATCGCTTTTATCAAATACGTACAGTTCAGTTTAAAAATGATATGGTTGCGCAGCTTCCGTTTTAAAAAACGTTCTTGGGATTGCAATTGCAAGTGTTTTGTGTCAAGAAAATTGCCTTTGAATAACGTTTGTTGCACCTTTAAATTTTTTCGATTTCATTATTTCACTGAGGCACAGCATTTCGAAAAGGTATACTTTTTATGATATCGTCTAGATTGAGATCGCGTATCGCAGGGATGCCGCCTCGCCCAGAAAACTCACCCCACCCCGATTTTTGTCATTGTTACTGTGTTGTCAGCAATTGGAGGCCTTGTTGGGGAACACCGGTTGGCGTAAAACTGCCAAAACCACCAAATGGCACAACTCAACATTGTAATAGCGGGACCATCTCAATTGGGGCCAGAATGCTGTCCACCTACTATAGTTCATTTCATTTTATTTGTTCCCTTCATTTTTATTTCCCGAATTTTACAACAACAAAAAAGATAGCCCTACATACTTTATAAGTAATAATAGGATATTCCTATCTGGAACATAATATTACCAAGGCTGTAAACTCGCTTTTACAGCCTGCTCATAATATTACAGTGTGACACAAAAAAGTGCTCTCTATAAAGTCTCTATGAGTTTATTAACAAGGCAGATACAGCAACAAAACGTTAACACAATCAACAATATTTGTGGTCAAAACATCTTTAAAAGTTCCGTAATAGGTATTTTCAAAAATTGGCGAAAAATGAAATATGACCCGTTTTTCAATCGTGGCGAAAATGGAATAAACATGAAAATTCAAGGTCGAGTTACTATGCAAATGAAACAAAAACAAAGGACTTTCATATGGCAAAACAATAACAAGGAAGTGAAGAGGATGGTTAGAGAACCTATGGTTTTCTGACGAGGCTCAATTTTTTGCTTGCAGGTTGAATTTAAAAAATCGTGTTTACTGGTCAATCCATTCATCTGATTACGTCCATGAACGCCCCTCTACACTGTGTAAAGTGCACAGCATGGGTGGCTTATAATGCTGGCGCACTCATAGGTCTTTTTGGGCTTGAGATTGAGGAAAGAAATACCCAAAATGTGACAAAAGAGAGCGATATTGAAATGCTAGAGATGTTTTGGAAAAAAACTTGATCGGAGACGAATCAACAAATAACGTGTTTTGGTTTCAACAGGATTGGGTGTAAACAATTATCAATGCAACCTTGTTTTCCTTTTTTAAAAAAAAGTATGCAAAATGCCTTTATTCACTTCCTTGTTGTTGATTTACATACCTTCAAAGTCCAAAAAGTAAGACTTTGTTTCTGTTTGAATTTTGCATAGTTGTTCGACCTAACTGAATGTTAACGCATATATTTAATTTTGGCGTCGATTTTAAAACGAGTAATATTTAGTATTTCGCCACAATTTCCACATTGTAAATAAAATACAAACGAAACTTTTCCAGATGCTTTGGCTATTAATATCATTGATTGTGTCAAAGTTTTGTTGTTGTATAGAGCGCTTTTTGTGTCATCCTGTACAACACTACATTTGTTTAATCTTATCGGGAGGATATTTGTAATCCAGTGTTGAGGGAAATCCAAATACTTACGTGCTGGAATTGATGGCGGTGCCTCTGTGATAACTATGTTGTTTGCAGCTTTTGCAGCTACTTCCGGTATGACTGGACCATTGTCCGTTTGGTTTCTGTCATCTTTGACACCGTCATCGTGATTTCCGGAAAGGTCATTGTTGTCTTCCTTAGGGTCCTTGTACCAAAATGGTCGCTCCTCTATCGTCACATTATCGGGTAACTTTAACCCTTCAATCCCCGCAGCAATAGGTCCAGACTCTTCACGACCTGGTTGGGGTGTTGTAGCCAAGGTAGTCAGTTTTGCAGGCCATCTTGTACTTCCTTGGCACAGAAATTCAAATAAGCTGTGGGTTCTCATGTAGCGACTGTCACATGGAGACACAGTACCGGGCAAGACGTCAGTGATGTCTTTAGGAGGTCTTGTAGCGATATGAGCACACACTGGCCCAAACACAAAAGATGTGAAAAATATAACGGCTGACAAAAAAATTCTCATATTGAGGTCACTCGTTCTTCTTTTTGAACCAAAAGTCTGTATAAGAATTACTACAAATAAACATGAAAATTTACAGGCCAATTATGATTATATTCAGAACTGTTTACTAGTCCATGTCTTGTGAGTATCTTCACTTTGAGCTCTTCTCTTCCTGGGGAATAAAGACAAATAAATCAATATGTTCAGATTTAAACAGTTTTGTATCATCGTGCACTAAATGAAACACTAAGAAAGGAAATGTCCATGACTTGCAACACATAGAGAAAACATCTCTTAAGAGAACAATATGGCTTTGTAAGTAAAAAGATCAATGGATAATCTGCTTAATAATTTCTTTTGTCTGTAAAAGGTGAGGGCCTACTGGCAATGTAATTAATAGCACTTATTTCCACAAGCGGTAGCAATGGAAACAGATCTAAGATAGCAATGAGTTTAATCAAGAGCATAATTGTTCAAGAATATAGGGTAAGATTTCAATCTAGATTCCAGCTTAATGTGAACGAAACCTAAAATCTCTTCTATTTCTAGATTTAGGCCTATATGCTTTAGGTTCGTTTAGGTCAGATAAGTATTACATTTTTAAAGTTGACTTCAAGACTTCAACGACTTCATCGAAAGTTTTATAAAATTTCAGTGCCCAATTTCAATGCGATATGTCCAATTTGAATTAAACTGTACTAACATTTAAATGCCACAGTGATTAATTTGAATGTCTGGTCTGAATGATATGTGTCAACTTTGATTGATCAGCTGTCAAATTTCAAAAGCTGATCGTGAGGTCTGTTCATGTTTTTCAATACACAGTAAACTACCTTGGCAACTTTACACCCTATAAATTACCAACTTCGAAGAAGAATTTCTGGGATCAAATACTTTGGGTACGCCAAATTTAACAAATAATACAGACTTGGCTTTTTTCCTATCATCGTAGAAGTTAGGATATTGAAAATTATTACTTGAATTAATACACACATTTATTCATTCCATATTGAAAAAAAAACGTTTGCAAGAAAAACACGGTGTGAAATATCATTTAGTTTTATGCCTTGAAAAAGAAATAATTAAAATCATTCATGTTTGTTCTGAAAATGAGGTTCTGCTTCAAAATATCGAGTTTTTTCGATGTTAAGTTTTTAAGTTTTATTATAGAGTACGATGTTGTTGTCACAATATAAATATGGATGTTTTAAAAGCATTGAATGCAGCGCATCATCATATCCATTATGATTTCTTTTAACTAAATCAGAGAGCACGTTCGTTCCCCTCACGTCAATAGAGTTGTCGCTATATTTCCAAATATTCTTCACAGAATTTATCACAATCCTTCAAGTCAAAATCAGGTTTCAGAACTTGTAACTGTATCCGTAATCATAGAAAGAATTGAAGAGGCCACTAATCGGAACGTCACATGCTTTTCCAAAATGTCAGGGGATTAAGAAAAGAGCAGACGTTTGTCCCTCTTTTATATGCTGCCTGGTCAGGTACAAGGGGAGAGCATTATCATCAACCGGTTGGCAACGTTGCACTACTGTGCTACTGTAGCTCTGCAGAAAAGTTTTACCTTGTCCTGTTGCTTGAACTAACGTAAGTTGGGATAGCACACTAAGTTTGTTGGTTTGTTTTACTTTTGATGGGTGACAAAAATAATTTTCTGATTACGCAGTAGATTTAGAGTTTCGGGCAATTACGACGGCTGAAAGAAAGTTACGGTCATGCATCCCAGACGAGATCAAAGGGAGAGAGCACCTGCCTATCAAAGACCCTGTCCATTGACATGATATCAATCGCCAGTCAGTGCCAGATTCAAAAATCCAGAGCTTGGGGTCCAATTTTATAATATATTTGTGTTTATGATGAAGTAATGTGGCTTCAAATAAATGTAGATGATGCAAGAAGTTACATTTTATGCAAAGTAAATGACAATGTTTGAAAAATGCATCCAAGGATTGACCGATTTGAATTCAAACTACAGTTTGCAAGCTATGGCGATTGATAAAGATTCGTTGAAAACTAAGGTACTTGGTGTAGAAAACTTTAATTTGAATTTTTGTGTTGTTTTAAAGATTGCATAGACTCCTCTCTTCGAAATCACGTTCTGCCTGAAATCATCTCAATCAAGGATGATTTTAAGTGGCAGCTGTGAAAAATGAAAGTTTATTGTAAGGACATCTTGAAGTGACATGAAGCGTCGTGTACAAAGCAATACAAATTTAGACATATGTCTTACTTTCTCCAATGCCTACGTCAATCAACTTATCTCTTCATTAAGAAGATACCTAAGGAGATACTGTAACATGAAAGGCCCATGGAGTGGCAACCTCATTAAATGAGAGGTCGCCTTGACATGCCCTATGATTAGATCAAATGAGGAAAAAGATAGGTTTTTGCAATTAGCGGAGTAGCTAATGTGCGTTTCTTTCTCTCCATCTTTGTTTTATCATTTGAATATAAGGATTACCGTGTTGGTATAGCAAACACTTGTTTGGTTTTCTTGGAGGGTTTTACGTCCTCCTTCTTAGAGCCCAAACACATACAATGGATCCGACACCAACACGACGCCGACAAATTGTGGGTTCAAATCGGGGTCAATTTTATGCATTATCACACCCTCTTAGCATTGTTGTCGTGGACGTTGCAACATAACCACAGCAAATCAGACTGCTCAACCGCAGTGTAAATGTGTATTACTGAGTTCTGGCCTATGACTGTTCCTTGATATTGGCATTAAATTGGAAATATAAAATAAAGCTGAGAGTGGATAGTAATGACAAAAACAAAGCTAAGCAAAAAGTCTTTGCTTTGCCGTTATAGACCTTAGAAAATTGGTCTCCATTTTGATTATGTGGGTTCGATCAATCCTAGTAGCAAGTAATAGGTACTTGGCTTCATTCTATCAGGCATTTCTCCTCGTCCTGAAGAATTTCATCGATAATGTGGTGGAACTCACCTACGGTTTCTCCTCGTTGAAGGATTCTATGAACCCAATATCTCTGGAATCTTCGTTTGCAATCTGTCTTCTCTTTAAACAATA
Organism: Goniobranchus kuniei; assembly: GCA_025770095.1. Lineage (NCBI taxonomy): Eukaryota > Metazoa > Mollusca > Gastropoda > Nudibranchia > Chromodorididae > Goniobranchus > Goniobranchus kuniei. The sequence goes on from JAOYNN010168135.1 coordinate 9,765, forward strand.
CGTCAGCTTGAGAATCGCTACCATATTGAATTCTTCAGGATATTGTGTGGGCGTCAGACGAACATCCAATTTTCACCCAGCGCAGACCCACACCAGACCAGACACGATTTTTGCGTTGGATCTAATTGACCCCGATTTGAACCCAACATTTTTTCGGTGTCGGATCGGCGTCGTGTCGGTGTCGGATCCACAGTGTTTGGGCTCTTTGAATATTTTTCTTAAACGCTCTCAGAATCAAGGAAATCTGCTCTTGAATTCTATTAATGTAACGATGCTGAATTAAAAAATGTTAGTTTTTTTTTCTACAATCAATGGTCACTTCGCTATGGTAAGTTAAAAATTTCCCGACGTCGCGCAGGAGGTGGGCGAGAAGGTCGAGACCATCGCCAGACAGTTGCCAGCATGCCATCATCAGGTCGTTCTCGGTTAACGAAACAAACCTATAAAATAGGGACGAATGACATGTACCGAAAAGCATAAGCATTAAGGATCTTTTATGTGCGCATAAATTGGATTTAATACCAAGGAGTATATAAGAATAGGAGACTTTACTTCGCCCTTTTTAAAAGAAGTTCATTTTGGAGTGATCTCCCTTCGGAAAGCTATTAATAGCTCCATGTGCGCCTTTGACATACCATTACGTGCAGCAGTGAATGTGTTCATCGATACTTACCTTTGGCTTAGGGCTTAATATGCTTAGAGCCTAAACATTGAAGAAAAAGTTGTTAAAATAAAATTTGTTTGGCTTATGTTTTCTTAAGGAGGACCTGGAAAGTAGTTTTTAGATGAGATTTGTATCTAGAGGTGGATATCAGTTTGGTGGGAAATGCGTTTGTTACCCGACTGGACAATGTATCGAACATCGGTAAGTAAAGTGGCCGGTATCGAACTTTGTAATGGTGGAATCGATAGTTTCACTGGTTGACAAGAATGTCAAAAGCATTTTCTCCCCAAATTGATATCCATCTCTAGATACAACTGTCATCTAAAAAAGACTACTTTCCAGGTCCTCCATAAGAACAACAAATGCCAAACACATTTTATTTTAACTAAGCCTATTAAGATAACGATAATTAGGCTACCGATGAACACATTGACTAAGCGTTTGTGTGCCATTTTGTTTTTATTTATTGGGATCTGTGCTTTGCCAGCAGTCTGTAGATTCTAGATCTATTCTAGATCTAGATATCCTGATAGTCTGTAGAATCTCTATCTACTTATAAAGCATTGACGCATAAAATCTAAATCTAGATCTAGAATCAAGTCGTAAAAGATACCCGAAGGAATCTCTC